>JAXCLQ010007743.1:0-45563 GCA_035584115.1 Cedrela odorata
TTTATTATGTTTTGTTATTTAATATTTGTTGTATTTTCTTTTATTATGGAGCAGTTTTATTTTTCTAGGGTTATGATGTAACCTAACTTTGAAGTTCCAACCCTTTGTGTAATTTAATTATAGATTTTCTATTTTGGTTTATGCATTCAATATTATTCTTAATGCTTCTAAATAATTTATCACTATTTAGTTGAATTGTTAATCATAATGATAACGGAAGCTAATTTATGTGTCTTAGTTCATTGTATTGAATGTCATAAATTACATGTAGGACAGGAATATACCTACATGGTTTGTGTAGTTATTAAAAGAGATCTATAAATCTTAATGAATCTTTTAATATTTTAACTTTGCATGAAAATATAGCAGTTAGGTTTTATAGGGTATTTTTCTTAGACCTCGGAAGGGGCTATATGAATAATTTAGGGATATTCAAGTAGCAACTAAATAATTAATTATTATTAAAAAGAACAAAGAGGAGTAACTAATTAGTGAAGGGAAAATCATAACTCTAGAGTTTTTATCCTGTTAATTTAATCACATTTATTTTATTTGCATTTAAATTTACTTTTAATTGTCCATCCATCAAATTTTGTTAGCCAAATAAAATATGGGTTATGCCAAGTCTTGGGAATTAATTTACAACAATTCTCGTGGGACGATATTTATTTTATCACTGTATTACTTGTTCGACTCGTACACTTGCGATTTTGCACAATAATAAGATTTTGGGCAAGTCGAAACCAATTAGCGTACACAAATGTTTGGAAATAGTGACCCTCAAATGACATATTGGAGGGTGTTGAATGGGACAATCTGTTATGTCTAGTGACAATGTGCATTGCGACTATTGTTTTGTAAATTTATTAATGGTGAAAATAATTAATGGTTGTGCTATGCACCACCACTCATTGTCATTAGATAGTAACAATGGCTTAATTTTTGAGCCAATGACTTTCTCAAACAATTGGTGATGATTCCAAAGATTAGTATATTGTTAAGATAAAATGATATTTTTATTAAATATTTTGTGGGAGATGGTTTGTTGTGTACACATATATATATATATATATATGTGTGTGTGTGTGTGTGTGTGTGTGTATTGAAGTTTGATGAAGAATATGTGTTTGATTATAGTGAAAAAAAAAATTAATAATTTTCATATTAAATTTTAGATGTGAGTGCATTTGTTATATTAGTTTATAGTTGTAAAAAATCTGTAATTAGCTAAGGTTGCTGTCCTTGGTTAGACAAAGATCATAATAGTTATTTAAAATTATGTTGGGCTACAGTTTAAGTTAACTAAAGTTTTGGGCCATTATGTAAATCAAAAATATTTTTGGGGACTTTCTGATGTTATCCATGAATGGATAGTAAATATGTAATTTTATTTATTCATGATTAGTTTATAATAATATTACTAATTACAATGTCATATTTATTGAGTAATTATTTTGGAAGAATTTATTTTATTATTCTTAAGGTTATGTTTAATTTTTTTAAAAAAATTATAGGTTGAGAAATTGTTGTAAGTAGAGAGCTTAATTACTATCATTTGGGTTAGTAAATATTATTATTAATTTTATTTAAAAAGTAATTCTAAGGAGGGAGATAAATTAACAAAGTAATAAAGTGATCGATTATCTGAATTTATAGGTAGGTGGTTATATGCAATTAGAACGATTTTGGTTTTAAAAATTGAAAAGTACAATATTTATTTTATTTAAAATTCAAGCATGTGCATATGAAATTTTTAACATATATACGTGTTGACACAATTAATTATTTGCATGAACTCAACGTAACTAATTGGGAAGAATGAAATTAATTTTTCATAATTTTATTAGATAATTTAAAATGTTATTGTTTTTATTATTTAAGCAATATATTAAATTTGAAATTATATGACCGTGTTTGGTTAAGCACATGTGACTTTGGACATGATTTCTATCCCATGGTGAAAATTCGTAAATAAGAAATCAAATGGGGTGACAGTCCTTAGAAATAATTTCCCAAAAGTACGTATAATGTTAATTAAGTTATTTATAATAAAATGTCAATTATTATATTTATTCTGTTTAAAAGTAAAATTTTGAAATCTCTTATATGTAAGTGAAATTTAAAATTTTATTATATTTGTTCATTTAAAAAAAACGTCTATTGTATATAAATATCTATTAGGCATTAGCTCATCCTACTTTTTAGGTTTTGGTTAAGGCTGGAGACAAGTAGTTGAAACAGACTGAAAGTTTTCCAGTTAAAGTACTTTTTACTTTATTTTTGTATGTGTAATTATAATAATACAACTTGTATAATTTTAAATTAATGAATAACTGCATAAACTTTAAATGTTTGTTATATTTTGATGTTGAGAGAAAATTGTTGAATTTAGACATATTTTTAGAAGTGTTTAAAAAAAAATTTCGTAAATTTTGATTATTGGGAAATGTTCATTTTATATGAGAAAAATCTAGCAAAAATTTTAACGTGTTGGAGGCGGAAGCATTACTGGTGGTTTTATTGCCATACATTTAACCAAGAGAAGATATTCTTAAATAAATTTATTTTGATATTTATAAAGTATTTAAGTTTTACGTAACACCCCATACTTGGAGATATTACCAGCAAGTGACGGAATCCCACCATCACCCTAAGCCTCACTATTAATCAAAATGCATATACAAAATATAAAACTATTTGATGAGACGCAATACATACTCTAATTATAAAATAAATAAAATTTTTAGTGTATTTCAACATTTTATACTGTAAAGTACATGATACATTCCAATTACCACCTTAAGACATTACTATCTGAACCATGTAAGACTCTTGGTGCATGATAAACTTATGAACCCTAATGACTGTAATGTGTACTTCTTGTCCTCTGCCTATATCTCAGCCGTACTAAATCATTTTCCTTATCTTTTTAACTACCCGTTCATCTTTGTCCATCCTACAACACTGAAAGGTGAAGAGGGTGAGTCCTAAGAACTCATTGAATGAATAAGACTAAAATAAGAAAATGTAAATGAAGAGTAAGAGTACAAGTTTTAAAATATAACATTTCACATTTAATTAAAAATATTAACTTTAAACAATAAAGCATAATGAAATGATTCCATGTATAAAAATCAGTCTGTAGATGTTCAAATAAAAGTATCTGGACTTGCTAGAAAACTATCCCTTGAGATATTCACCAGTGCACTGCTGATGAACACCTCGAGACCCGATAACGAGTTATTTTACATCAGTACATAAAATTATTTAGCCCACTCATTTGCATTGGCCTGGATAAGTGAATGAGGTATCAAACATCAATTTATCCAGTCGCAACCTCTCCTTTGACTCCTATCA
The DNA here is from genome assembly GCA_035584115.1 of Cedrela odorata. NCBI lineage: Eukaryota > Viridiplantae > Streptophyta > Magnoliopsida > Sapindales > Meliaceae > Cedrela > Cedrela odorata. Next base: position 3,358 of record JAXCLQ010007743.1, read on the forward strand.
GATGATAAAAGCGAAAATGGTAACCTTTCTCTTACCTCTTTCTCGGGTAAAAGTAAAATATGTGCACAACGTACTCAACTGAGCACTTGCACTAAAATCTGAAACATGAACTCTACATACAACATTTATCATATAATTCACATGTCAACACAAATCAATTTATCACACGATAAGCCATTCACAGAACATTTCATAAATATCTACACATTTTTCTAAACATTCACTTTTACTCCAAATATATAAATTTTCATTTATTAACAATATTCAAAATACTAGATTTGTAAATAACTTAACAATCTAACTAAATTTTCATAACATTTATTTTCAAAATATTTGTCCAAACCATATTCCAAAATATATATGATAAAATATTTATTTCAACAGGTTTTTCTAAAACACTCATAAATCAAATATTTTATATAAATAATATTTTAAAAATAAAATATCCACTTACCGGTTTGCATTAAACCATTTCCAATTTACAACCATACCGATGGTTGACTAAGTCAACTATCTACAAATACATGTCCTTTCGTTAAAACCCGAAATACCACATACTTGCCATATAAACTAAGAAATATACCACACATGACCTTAATTATTAATAAACAATATAAGAGTCTCGGACTATCGTTACCTACCTCAGAAAAAGCTCAATTTTCATCCTATTTATCCCAAACAACATTCATCCGCAACATGGGTAACTTCGCCTTTTTGCTAGTATCGATTAGTAATGAATTTTAAACTAAATTCTTAATATATTCATCTTTTATACGTCTAGTTTACGTGACTTTTTACAGTATTTCATTTAGATTTCTATATCCAAATTTATACTTAATTAAACAAATATTGTTTTAACCGAATTTTGTAACAGGGCAGTGAGCTTATCTAATTTTCTGAGAATCCGTCACCTGCCGTTAACATCTTTGAGTATAGAGTGTTACATTTCATTTAATTATATTTATACTACATTTAAATATATTTATAGTTTTATTTAATTATATTTACACTATGGTTAAATATGTTTGTAGTTTTATTTATATTATAGTTAAATATGTTTGTTTTGCTAGGCCGACCCTAGGTTTGTGTTTTGCTTAGAATCTGAGATTTTTTGGCCATGCAAATGCAAGTTTATTATTGTTTCTTAAACTAATAAAAATGTAAACTTCTCTGAGTGTTACCCTAAATTTTACCATCTTAAGTAATATGGCATTCATAAAATTATACAATAACTTGTTATAATTTTTATCATAATTTTTAGCATCACTTAGAATATTAAAACTTATGATAATATTAAAACTTTAGATTAAAGGAAACAAGCCAGAAAACCATGCTCTGTTTCACACTCTCAGTAGAAGCGCGACGCACAGGATTAGTTTTTGGGCGTACGATCGTCGATGGGAGGGCTATGCCCGTCACACGGATATGTGAAAAGGCTTCCCACGGATCTAGATATATACATATGTGTGTTTTGGTATTTAAAAGTTTTTTAAATAAATACAAAGTTGAGAAGTCTTACTTCTTTCCTTTACAAACCAGTACAACAGGTAAATATCTGAACTTGCTTCTAAAGGTATCCACACGTCGATGTTGGTGACGGTGGTTCCGACTTCTATATAGAATCTTCAAGGTTGAGCTTCACCAAGTTTAACCAAGCTTTCTCTCTCTAGCCTCTCTCTTTTTTTATTTTTGTTTTTGATTTACAACCAAGCATAACAATCACTCTACTCTAAAATGAATCTCACGAGAATGAAGAAGAAGAAGAAAAAGAATGCTCTCTCTCATATTCTTAAACTTGGAGAAGTAGTAGCTAATAAGACGTACAAAACTTAACACTTAAACTTTGTATTTATCAAATCTAATTTAACAAATCTCTTTTACCGACTGTAAATCACTACTTTACATTCAGCTCACCAAATGACTTAAATGCAAAATCATAACTCATGTTTTTGGTTGGTAGCATTGATTACGTTTAATCAATGTTTGTTATACATTTACATATTAATCCAATTAATATAAATTGAGAGAGAGAGAGAGAGAGAGAGAGAGAGAGTTAGATATATGTACAATTATATATACATATTATCTTATAACACTCATAATATATTTGTGTATATATATAAATATTTTATACATATATTATTACTTTAATAATATATATATTAATAATCATTCTTATTAATATTTTAATATTATTTTAATCAATATTAAAGTATTATATCAATATATAATAATATTAAAATATCCGTAAATAATATTTACGTTATCTCATAATTAACTAAAATATTTCCCACACTTACAAGTGCTAGCTTATCCTTACCAAAAAATATATTATTTACAATAAATAATCAAATTACTACCCGATCAAAGTATCGGAACAACATCATTAACCAATTAATGATTATTGTATAATAGTAAATACCATTATCATGAAGTAACTGACTAATGTGTGTGACCTTTGGGTTCATTGTGAATTGGAGATGAATGGATATGAATACCTTCATATCACTTTAGTACAACTCTTTGTAACCAAAGTTCTCAATGATTATGATCGACCTCTAACAAGACGTCATAACCCCCAAACACTAATGAATCTATATAGTTGTAAGTGCATGTAATAAAGTTCCCCTACTGTCGACTCCCAATCGAGTGCGGGTCATGGAATCATCAAACCCCTAACTCAATCATAGGATCAGAACTTTAATCATATATAGGATTCATATATCCACGAAACACTTTTCCAAACATACATGCTTTGACCAAAGACTTTATTCCTGCATATGACAGTTTCACCTAAAATCTCAAGCTTCAAAATCTGAGCCAGCAGATTCCATTTTGGTTATCACCTGTCCTCATACACCTAAGCACATTACCAGCAACCTTCTTTCACCAAGCGTGGCTAGCTCAGTGCAATATATATAAATAAATGATACGCCTCAGTACGGAGAGCAGCCGGAACACCTCAAGTCAAAGGACTAGTGGTACATTAGTACAGTTGTATGATGTATCATTAATTGTGGATAATCACCTATGTGATTTATCACGTTTAGTCACGTTCAGTAACACGTTCTCCAATGCATTACTCTATTTATGCTCTTATGACATGAGAATCGTCACCTAACTATTAGCATCCAATGTTATAGTCCCATATGACAACACCTCAACTAGGAATTGATTCGAATGTATTAAAATTAAAATTCTGTACTCATATTTATAACTCTTTACAGATAGAGTCTTGACATCATAATACATCACGGAATCTCATTCTATATTATATATATATATAATATATATCAACAATTATATATGTAAAATGATATAAAAGTCATTTTATTAATCGTAAATTAGTTTATAATTAGTTATAAAATTATATATATATATATATATATAAGGATAATATCCTTGAACCATATGACACAATTGATTTAGAGCATATCTCTAACATAGATATCACTTGAGAAGTGTATATATTAAAGTTCATATTATTTTAAAATTTTAATTTTGTAAGTAATATATGAAACAATATATTTTTTATTTAGTGAGATGAGTTAATAAATTATTTCAAAAGTTATTAAAATTTATCAACTGATCAATAAAAATCAACTACTTGAGATAAAAAAAAAATTGAGATACTTGAGTTTGTACAATAATTATTTATTCCACAATAGAGTGATATTATACTTACCAAATAATATACATATAAAAAACTATTAACATTAATAAAATAACTTTAATTGTTTAATTTAAAATAAATATTTTATTTTAGACTATTAAGAATGTCCAATCAAAATTTTTAAAGATAGAGTGGGAATATAAGACAAGTATAGTGACATGATTTTTTATTCCTCAGTTTTTAACCAAATACAAAAACATCTTTCTAAATTTTAATGTTGGTTTTGTGAAAACTAACAATAATGTTCAATTTAAATCTTCGCGCGTTCTCAATAATTTACTTTTATAATCAAGATTTAAAGTTGTTCGTAGTTCTACCATCAAATTTTAAAATAACAACATATATAATATTATTAATTCAATAACTCTTTATATCATTAAATTAAGTGGGATTAATAATTTTTTTTAAAAAAAAAATTATGTCAAGACATTCTAATATCATATAGATTTCGCACCTAAATTTCATAGGTCTTTGTTTAGTTGTTATTATTTTAAAATTCGGTTGGCACTAGTAATAGTTTTATTTGAAATTCTCGTGCATTCCCTACGTTTTTATCTACAAATAACCAAGAATTTAATGTCTTTTTGAATAAAGAAAGGGCTTTGATACAATGAACAATCTCTTCCCCAGTTATGTTGCCTTTGATTAGCAAAATAATCATAACTTTAGTAGTTGTCTATCTAAGTTGTTCCATGGATTTCACACTGTTAACAAATGTAGCGCTTTTATTAAAACCTTTAAGCAAAAGAATCCGCACTGCTTCAACCCCCTGTATTGGAATGTAAAATCCAACTGAAAGGCGTTTCCACAAAGATATTTGAATCCATCATCTATATAGAAAATTCCCTTTCAAGGTTGCAAGCAATACTTTTACATACCTCTTCTCATTCTTGTTTATTGAACGTGCGAAGAACAAAATTCACAGCATCCATTTTCCCAGGTGGCCGTCCAATCCCTAGAAGAAATCACAAATCTAAGGAACAGTCTAACTACAGAAAGCAGCAATTAAGCTATAATTGCAGTTTTTCTGAAACTTATCAATTCTTAAACGAAGAAATTCGCAGTTTCCTTTAAAGCGGTTGATGATACTTCTCATCCTGCAAGAAGAAATAATAATAATCAATCATATAACTAACCATAATTAGAAAATCACTTTTAGTCAAAACCAATTTTTTCTAAGAATTTGTACATAACCTTCAGTTTTTACATAGTAAGACATCTATGTGATAACTTCTGCAATGGAAAAGTTTTAACTCAACAAACACATCCATTTCCTTAACCTTGACTGATTGGAAAGATTGTCCAAAGAAAGGATGTCGCATGCCAGGATTGGTTGACAAATCCAAATTGATTTAGCCTAGAAACATTTACTTTAGAACTCTAAAAATCAACTGAGGTTAAGTAAACTAAGCATAAATATCCATAAAATATACCCATACATCTCTTGCAGGGAGAGAAAATTCCATGGTCACCCACCATGTCCTTTCCAAAGAGATGCACAAGAGATTTAGCTTTCAATATATTTTCTCCCACTTCATGATAAATTCATAACCTTACTGTCCAAAAAAGGAAAAAAGGACCAGAAATAGAAATGGCAGTGGTACTTGTTAGCATGGTCATAAAGACTATGGGTTATTTTTTGACAAATTCCATAAATGGTGATAACTAGAAATTTTTCAAACCTAAAACTGAACTTGTAACATTAATGTGTTTCAATTGGACAATGATTTTGATTCCCATGTCAATATGTAATGGCATTTGGAGGCCGGTTGGCAATAATAATGATAGGTGAATGAAATCATCCCACAAAAACCAATCAAAGGCCAAAGCCAAAACCCGTACTATGATGCCATAAAAAATTGATGTATGAGGCTACACAGGAAGGCAGCCTGTAGAGTACCTACAGGTTTCCCGTAGCACAATTATATTGCTCTCCCCTATTTGCCTCTGCCCAGAGCTCGCATAACCATGTATGTTCCCATGTGTAATAAAAAATGAAAAAGCCAATCTCTAGTCAGAGAAATATAATGCATAATTCTAATTTCCATAGCTGCTACAAAGCTCTGACAGAGGGATAGAACAAAAAGTTGCAACCAATTTGAAACACTAACGTTGATTTATATCTTCCGTAAATTATTGAATAATATGATGCAACAATGAAACATAAGCAGGCAAACATAGTGTCAAAATGATTACCCATTGTGTCCTCCATGTCCACCTTTCGGCAGTAGACGCAATTTAACAAAAGGCAAATCTAAGTCATCAAATATCTATAAAACAGAACAAGAAGTTTGGAAGCTGTTGAGAAAGGCAGTGATTGAGTCAATATTGAATTATCCACTTTTAAAGAGAAGCAGCAGTCAAACAAGCTGATAAAGAATGTTTTACCATGAGTACTTGCTTCAATGGAACCTTGTAGTACAATTCAATGGCCCCAAACTTCAAAAACCATCCAAATCACTGATTCAAAAACAATCAATACCTAAACCGAAATAGAAGGCCTGAAAACTAATATATATGAGGTATTTGCAGACGTACTTACAGACTCACCACTTGCATTCATAAAAGTTTGTGGTTTAGCAAGCATTACCCGGACATTTCTGACAAAACCTGGAACACAGAAACCAACAATGTCACAATAATAAATCAAAAAACTAAGAAAAGAAAGATAAGGAAATAAGGAAATACATTTGACTCAATATTATGAACGTTGATAAGCATAGTCTTCTATAAAGACGCCAAGTTATTTACATTCCATACATCAACCTAGCTCTATAACTCATATCGAATCATTATGATTAGGTAACTGAACAAATTCTATTAACAAGCGGACACAAAACAAACCAAATAACAAATACTTTTTGAAGAATTACAACCACTCACATACATAACACCAACAACCAATAAATCTGAATGGGTATTTGTTTTTCTGAAACCAACTCTTCTTAGTACTTCTAAATACTTGATACATAAACCTAAAATTCGTAACTTGAACATGTTACTAAATATAGTTGATGCTAACAATAGGGGCAACGAAAGTTATACAGTTTTTCTCTCTCTTCTTTTTTTTTTTTCCTTCTTTCTTTATTTCTAATTTTAAACAACTTCTTTAATGAAGCATTAAAAGCCAATGTAGAATAGTTTAAACCAAATCATTAGGACAATGAAGTATGAACCTTTTCCAAAGAGGGCTCTAAAGTTAACAGAGCTCATGGATATCCCTTCACCCTCAGCTATTGCATCTACCATCTCAAATCCCACCTGATAAATAACAAAACCATTCCATTAAATTCCATTACACTTACAATTTAATGAAAAAGTTTGGAGCAACAAGAACATAAATGAAAAAAAATAAGTAACAGACATTGTGGCGAGTGCCATTGTACATCTTACCAGGACTACCGAGGCCAACAATAAGCCACGGCTGCTGCTTCTGTTGCTTCTGTTGCTGTTGCTTTGGGTTAGGAGAAGCCGAAGATTCATCATTGTTGATTGAGGAAAATTTTCTAATTGCAGAAGACGAAGTACAATTAGCGGACAACCAAGACATCTTTCTATTTCCCCAACAACACAAAGGAGAATGCGTTAATGGAAAGATATACTAAACCTTAAAATTTAAAATTTATTCAACACAAAGGAGAATTGTGGATGTTCGGGAACCGGATATTGGCTATTCACGTAGTTAATGTATTGCCCAAATTTCATAGTTTCCTAAGTTGTTAAGGTTTCAGAATGACGTCGTTAATGTACATCTATTTCCAAAATTTGATAGTTTCCTAAGTTGTTAACGTTTCAGAATGACGTCGTTAATGTATATCTATGTTATATTGTATTTTACGTTCAAAAAAATTTATTATTTATAACTTGCAACAATCTACATAAAAATTTAAAATAAAAAATAAAAATTTAAAACTCCGAAAATATTTTTTTGGATGTAAGATATACTAAACCTTAAAATTAATGTATTTTACATCTGGCCAAACTCATAAATTATTTATACAAATTAATGTGATGAAATAGTAAAAATTCTAATTATGTAAATCATATAATATTACAATAGTGCATCTATTTGTATGATAAAAATTTATATACAAGTTATTGCAATACTCTTTTTTAAATGTATGCTCGTCCAACTCAAATCAAGGAATATGTCCTTTTACTTTTCAATTTTATTGCTCGTTATTAAAGATATGTCCTACAACTAATTGTGTCATACGGTTTAGAGATATTATCCTTATGTATATATAATTTTATAATTTATTATAAATTAATTTATGATTAATAAAATAGTATTTATATTATTTTGCATATACAGTTGCATATATATATATATATATATCATATATAAAATACAGAATGAGATTTCGTGATGTATTATGATGTTAAGACTCTATTTGTAAATAAGTTGTAAATATGAATACAGAGTCTGATTTAAATACATCCGAATTAGTTATCGGTTGAGGTATTGTCGACTAACATGTTTGATGCTACCAAGAATTAATATTTGATACTAATATTTGGTTGACAAGTCTCATGTCACAAGAGTGTAAACATCAACAATAAGTTAGAATGCGTGTTACTGAATGTGACGAATCACATGGATGATTATCCACAATCAATGATACATTACACAGCCGTACTAGTGTACTACTGGTCCTTTGGCCTGAGGTGTCACGGCTGCCCTCTGTATTGAAGCACATCGTTTACTTGTGTATATCACACTAGACTAGCCACGCTTGGTAAAAGAAGCTTACTGGCAATGTGTTTAGGTGTAAGAAGACAGGTGATGACCAAGATGGAATTTGCTAGCTCAGATATTAGAGCTTGAGATCCTAGACAGGGATGTCATACATGGGAAATGAAATCTCTGGCCATAGTACATGTTTCTGAAAAGGTGTTTTCAGATACATGATTCCTATATATGATTCGAGACTTTGTTCCTATGATTGAGTTAGGAGTTTGACAATTTTATGACCCGCACTTAATCGGGAGTCAACAGCAGAGGAACATTACTACATATACTTATGACTATATAGATTCATAAGTGTCTAGAGATTGTACATGATCATTGGGAACTTTTGTTACAAAGAATCATACCGAAGAGATACAAAGGAGTTCGTGTCTATTCATGTCCAGTTCACAATGAATCCAGAGGGTCATATACATAGTCGGTTACTTGATGATAATGACTATTACTACTATGCAATAATCGTTAACTAGTTAATGATATTGTACAGATATTGATCAGGTAGCAATTAATTTTTTATTGTAAATAATATATTTTTCGGCTCTAACGTGTTAGCACGCGTATGCGTAAAAAATATTTTGGTTTAATTTTGGAATACTGCAAATATGATTTGCGAATGCAATAATATTAATATATATTATTATATTTTAATAGTATTAAAGTAATCATAAAATATAATTATTAATTATATTAATATAATTATAAATATCTTAAATATATTATTGATATATATATATATATGTGTATATATGTAATATATTTATTAATATATGTGTATATAAATGTATACATATATGTAACTCTCTCTCTCTCTGTTTTCTTTTGTTTATTTTATGTGTTTTTTGAGAAACTAGAATCTCTTTCTCTTCTTCAACTAACAGAAGCTTGGTGAAGCGGAATTTAATGTAGTGTTTTGGCTGTAAATTAAGATAAGAACTAGAAGAGAGAGGAAGAGAAAGGTTAGAGAGAGAGAGAGAGAGAGAGCTTGGTAAACTTAGTAAATCTTAAACCAAAGCTCAAAGATTTCAACCAAGCCAAAACCAGCATTCTCAACATTGACGTGTATGAACACCAAAGGAAGGAAAGCAGTTGCTGTTTGGATTGTTAGGTCAAATGTTAAGTTTTTCTTTGTTTTGTTTTTGAAACAAAACATGCTTTTGTAATCTGTAATATGCATGTGTTCATGTATAGATCGAAAGAAAGTTTGATCTGCAAATTTATCAAAATAACTATAGCTCCCTTGCAACGGTTGCACACCTAGAATTTTATTTCATGCATTGTACTTATGTTACACACAAAAACAGAGCTTGCGAGCTCACTATTCTGTTCACTCATAACATTATACTTCGATAAATATATTTGTTTAAGCATGAGGTTGTTATATTTTTTTCTCTTTCCAAACTGAGCGGTCACAGATAGCTGTGATCAGTCCGATCAGTCCGATCAGTCCGTAACGATAGTTGATGCGATGCAAGTGTGTTAATACTTTAAAAAAAAAAATTTAAATAGCAAGAGAAAGACTCCAATATGTTCACATGCTTGGAGCCTATTTACAAAGTAACAAAATTAATGTAAAAACAGGGCAACTCTCGTTGTATTGCTCGACACCCACTAAATTTGGCATGATAAGTAGAAAACCATCATCTTTGTCGTTGTATATACACTGTTTGACATTTCGATTCATAATCTCGATCCCGTATTTCCATCTTATGTGAACAAAACCCAGTAAAATCAAGGACATAAATCAGAGTGCATGGGGCAGGTCAACAGTTTTCTCTCCCACAAGAAATTCCTCGGGGCCATTGCTGCAAGAAGGATAGGAAAGATTTTTTTAGGAAAAATAAAGTACACAGGTATTCTGATAAGAAGCGCGTGAAATGTTTACCTCAGGTGGCTCAGAGCAGACATTCGGTAGAGACAAGTAAACACCAAGACATGCAATCCAATAGTATAGAAAAATGCAAAAGTTCGAGCGTACCTGCAACAACAATTTATTTTAAAAAAAAAAAATTGAAGACTCTCCAGAAATAAAATGGAAGAGAGTTGGAAGGAAAAGATGTACAATCCCAAGTGAGAAGCAGAGCAAGAAATGTACTATAGGATATGAGAAGCCAAGTGGTAAAAAATGAGGTTAAGTCATCAGCTAAAGACTGAATGTAAAGGATCCAGTTTGAAACAAAAGCAGCCTTTTCTGATTACTATACATAAACAAGGATTGAACCTGATATATGCAGCTTAACATATACATTAATATATTTTTATGTATTACTGCTAAGAGAAAAAGAATGATATAGAATTGACAGTAGAAAGCATTTTATCTAATGGGCTGAAAATTTAAGGAATTGATAAAATGTCTCGGATATATTTGGCATACACCATGAATAACTTGATATCAATTAAAGGTTAAAATTTTAAATTAAGCCAAGGCTGGTGAAGGTGAAACAGAAGATGGACTGGGCGGTAAAAATTTTAATGTAAGAGATATTTAAACAAGAATAAGTTTCTGCAAAGCCAGACTGGCACAATAGAATTTACTGAGCTGTTAACACTTAAAGATCAGAGATGACATGCCGCTCAATGCAGAATATCTCAGGCTGAATATGATGTAGGGGTGTACATTTAGAACTTAGACATCTCTGTCATTGATATTAGTAAATGAAAACAAAAATTTCCACTAAACACTTGAATAATTCTAAGAAATCTGAAATAAGTAGACAGAATTATACTTGTTGCCAAGAAGGAACCGTCCACTGCTAAGTGTTATTCGATCTCTGATACCCAACTCCTTGTATCTCTGATCCCTTTCCTAATAGAAGCAAATAAAAAAGGTTAGTCCATGAAATACAACAAATAGCAGCAAGTACATACACGTGCACATTTGAAATAGATATTTACACGCTGAAGAAAGATGCTCACTATAAGCATCCTAAAATCATTGGTAATTGCTATAAAGTGTGTAACATGTATCAGGTTCGTGAAGTCTTTCCACAAGCTAGGTAAGCACTATCCTTCGGTAGCTCTACACTTGAGTAAAAAATATAAATCTTTGAAAGTACGCATTTGTTACACTTATTTTCCAGACAAACATAATTTAATAGACATCTACATAATAAAAAAAATTAAAAACAAAAAAGCCTCCTTGATCGTGCAAGGACATAAATAATTTCAATTCTGTCTTGGGTCAATCCTCACATCACTACCAGAGAAAAACAGAGTTTAGCATAAATATGTAAAATTATAGTCATGTGATTCTTTGATTGACCAAAACTTCATGCGTTCAAATTTCATTGTCTAACTATGAGACCAAAACAAAAAAATAAGTTATGAAGAAAGCAACAACAGCAGTTCAATGCAACAAAATCATGATGAAAATGTTTGCAAGCCTGCATCACAGCTCAACAATCAGCATTCAACTGGAACAAAAACACAAACATGGCAATTTCATGCTTGGTAACAGAAGGCACATAAATGTATCAAGAATTACAAGTTCAACAACCTTCTTTGAGAATGCTGCAAAAGGATTAATATCATCTTCATATATCTTCTTGTACTTGGATTCAGTATCTGATGTAAAACCACTCTCAAGATCCTCCGCATACTGAAAATGACAAAAAACAGAAACTATGAGCTGAAGAAACTAAAAGCATATTATGGAAATACTAATATGAGGTACCTTCTTTGATCCTCTAGAAATGACTTTCTCGTGATTGTAATCCTGAACATAACGAATTTTTCCATAGAGCTTGACATTATCAGCTTTTGTTTTTTCCAATTCTGCTGTTAGCACACTTATCTTTTCTTTCAACTGCCTTATTTCCTAAAAATTTGGAAAATTCAGCAATCACACTAATGAACCCTCATTGTTGGGATACATTCAATAGCAATTATGCTAGAAAAAGAAGACAATGTTGAGTCTTCGCAAAAAGCTAGAACAGTATACCTCTTCTGTCTCTCGCAAGCGTGTCCTAAATCGATCTCGTTGATTGCAGATCACCTTAAGCATTGAGTTCTGATCTTGATCTGAGGAAACATGTTTTTGATCTGTTTTCTGTTTCAGAAAACACACTGTATGAACAAAACAAAATTCGAATTGAAAAATGAATTACATCAGTCACAGAAAGACAATGTCCCAGGAACATCATTTGAAACCTTGCTCCAATTATTAATTTTGTACAGAATACTCAGCACCATAAAATAGAGCATCAAATCCAATGACTATGAATTTACAATTGCAGGAACAAAATGCCAAAAAAGTCAACATCACAGACCAGAAGCTTATTTTAACACCAACTCATGCTAATAAACTCGATTACCCCATTCTATTGCCAAGACAATGTCATTGAAAGGTGACTGCTTAAGAGAAAATGAAGATAGAACTATCTCTATGCAGATATAAAATAATATTTATATTCCATCTTACTAGTTGCAAATCTTAAGACATGATCTGCAATAGTTATATACAGTGTCACTACCAGAAGGAAGTCCCTTTCTTTGATCAATTATTTAATCCTCCCATCCATACCTTACAATTAAAAAAATGTATATAATAATGCCTTCAAGACAATAAAGGTAGGAAAAGTATCATCGTCGTGTATCATTAGCTGAAATATACATTCAAAGCTCTAAATCACAATAATACATCATTTACAGTGTATATTGTCTGGATGACAACATGAACTCAAGAAAGCTTAAACTCAAACTACTGAGATTCTGAAAATTGATTACTTGTGATGGAAACCTTTTGTACCTTTTGTGTCAGATTACACGAAACATATGCATTTCGAAACACTAATATGAGAATGCCAAAAAATTACAAAATCCAAAAGATTTAATGATTGTTCAACAAGGTAGGACGAGAGCAACATTATTTTGATAAAAACATTATGGTATGTTTTGTGATAGTCATTTTGAAACCATCAAACCTTTTCTAAATACTTCCATGTAGCCTTTTCTACCTGCATTCTCATTTTGTAGATGGTTTGAAAGAAGTTTCTCGCTTAATATAATATGAAAGTAGTACAGTACATTCGCAACTAGATGCCCAAATGTAACAAGTTAGTGAATAAGATTTGCTTACATCAATAATATTCCTAAAGTTAATGAGAATCACAAGAAACAAAGTAACAGCAATACTTCTGATATGGATTTCATTGGACGTAAAATTTGTAGCAGCATGAGATGTTAAAATTTTATCCAAACAAATATACATTTGAAAACTTAAAAAAGGAGAAAAGAGCAAAAAAGAAGATAAAAAGAGCGAAAGTTGTACCTCGGATGGCTCGGTTGCCCCACCCTCTGATAGATCCCAATCATCAAATAGATTGCCTTTTCGGTCTTTGGAATTATAACCCTGCAATAGGAGCAAAGAGACAAGGGTATAGACAATGCTTGAGAAGAGAGGAGCTGAGATCAAAGAAAAAACTTGACAATTAACAAACATTATAGGCTTACTAACTGATGTAATTATATGCTAACAAGTAGTTATAATTTATTACATGATGATGAGCGCTAGTTATGTGTGTAATGGATGTAGGATTTATATTTTTTATTTAATACATGTTCAAGGATTAATATTTAATTACATGTCACAAGTAATTATATGGATGTAAGTAGACTCTGATGAGCATGACCTCCATACAACCAGATTATGCCACTTAAAATGAACGCATGTGAGTATTGACACTAAATAAGCTGGTATGCATAAACATATGGCTTGTTAATTGGCAATAACGGTAACAAGCATAAAATAAAACTAGGGAGTACAAAGCAATTTGAGACTTTTGGAAGTCAATGATCCAAACCTTCAATATATCATCTTCCAACTTCTGTATTAATTTCTGTTGCTCGTTGACTTTCACTGTAAGTTCTGCTATCTTGCTTTCAGCTGTCTCCAGCAAAGATGTTTTCTCAGAAAGTTTGACCTGAAAGTAGTAGAATGTTTAGCAATGATAAGGTAATCGGTGCTTATCGAGTAAATGAAGTTAGAAGCACCATTCTATACCTTACAGTATTCCCAAAATAAGGCACTATGATGTGTCAATAAGATATTTATTTCCTTTCAATCTTTTTCCTTGAAGGTATCTAGATGATAATATACATGAATGTGCATGTTCTTGAAAGAAACTATAGGACAAAAACTAAGAAAGTAACAAACAGGCAACATACCTTCAACTGTGTCAGTTCATGTTCCATTTTTCGATTTTTATCAAGAAGAAGAGACTCCATTTTGCTCATCTCTTCACCAATTGTAGCTACTTCCCAATCTTCAGCCTCAATTGAATTATAGCCCACCGCCTATAGTGATCAAACATTAAACAGCAATACACCAAAAGATAGTCAATCTTCCATTGAATTATTACACAGTGCTTACAACAGTCAAACTCTAAACAAATATACACCGAATGTTATTAGGACACAAACAAACAAGACAGCAGTGTTTGTAAAATCTAAGTACCATGATAAGATGCATAATTAGATGGATAAATACTCAGTAATAGTCATCTGTGTTGAATAATGAGAGAAATGAAGTTCCAAACAGTCCATAAACATATTCGGCTGAAAATCATATCTCCCAGTTATTCGAATAATGAGAGAAATGAAGTTCCAAAAATTCCATAAACATATTCGGCTGAAAATCATATCTCCCAGTTATACCGCATGGCAAGATACTTCAAAAGAAAACAAATCAGAATGGCACTGACATATCAAGAAATGAAGCAAAAAATAGCTGAAGTGGAAAAAATACCATTCAGAGTGCTTGAGGACTAAATATTTAAGAATAAGTATATCCTAGCATGAAGATCTTTTCATAAATGTTCTTATTAAGAGAAAAAAAAAAAAGTGAAGACACCAGCGCAGCCTTTAACAAAGTATTTAAGAATAAGTCAATCATTTAGTTTTTTCTTGAATTTGCAGTGATTTAAGCATGTACTAAAGTAATTCAGCACATTTGAATTGACTGGAACAATAAGATCAAATACTGGCAAGCAAATTAATTTAATGTAGTTTCAATTGACAAAGGAACAACAATCTACCAATGGACCAAATGAAAGTTAAAAAAATTTTATAAACTCAGTAAAATTCATAAGAGTTGAAACTAAATCTATTGAGGAAGAACCTTCAAGAAGTAACAAGAATCTATAGAGGAGGGATGACCTGCAAAATTTTCACTTTTTTACGCAAATCATCAACCAATTTTTCTGTAGGCCTAGCTTGAATCTCTTTCTTCATCTCCTCAAGAGCAGCTTCCTGGATTAACAGACAAGGTAAAATAGATAAATAAGAAAAAAAAAATGATGTAGCGCCAAATAGGATTAATAGAAAGGGGAGAAATTTAGAGAAAAAATAAAGAAAATTCAAAAGAAATGGGAAGAAAAGATTATAATCTTTATTCAATAATCTCAAAGCCTCATTCTAAATCTGAAAATAAGGCCCTATTTATAGTGACTGCAAATTGAAATAAAAAGAAAGAAATCTACTTCTAAGAAATAAAATTCCTACCCTAATAACAACAATGAATATCAAATCCAACTAAAATAAGTAACCCAAACACGACTCTAACAAGAAACTAAACCTAATCTAAATACAATAAGAAAAATAAAAATAATGCCAAACTAGCCTAGTTCATTCAACATCAGAAATCGCTACACATGAGAGGCAAGGTCATAAAGAAAGTGTTCAGGAAGTAGATGATAGAAAACATGTTACAGTTTGACCTCCAAATTCAAGTGACAATCAATCTCTCTCTACATATGTGTGTGTGTACATATGTATATTTTATAAAACTACATGCATGAATAAATATAGTATCAGTCATTAGTGCATCCTGTTTCTTTCCAGATACATAATAGAAATATTACTAAAGAAGGTGAAAGAAAACTTAAAATCAATCAACAGAACTTGATAAACAAGTAGCTAACACTGGTGTGAATTACCTTTTCATTGAGCAATGTATTCAATTTCTTGATCTCGTTCACATGTTGTTCTCGCTCATTTGATAGGATGGTTTCAATATTGTGAAGTTCTGTGTTCAATTCAGAGATAATCTTCTCTTTGGCACTCAAAGAATTTTCAATGAAGCTATTTGAATCCAAAGTATCACTGTGACCACAGCAGAAAATGGTGAGCTTAAAATGAAAACCTGGAAACTCCAATTTACATGAAAAATAGAAACATGAGAATGTTTTGATTTGGAGGGAAGGGAAAGAAATCTAAATTTAAATTATACTAGGTCATTTTTGTAGGACAGAAATCTGGGGGAGCCATTCATGGTGATGAAATCCCAAATGACTGTGATAAAAATTTGCACTTCAATTCCCATGAAGGGCTGTTATTTATTACTTCGACCAGATTTCTTTTAGTAAAGGCCACTTGTGCAACATATGGGTCTACACTCTAGAGCATGTCAACCAATTTTTAAGCTCTTAATAATATACAGGCCTCATCTATTGCTATAAAACAAGCAAGTTACTTTACCTTTTCCTGAAAGACTGGAAAAATTCTGATTTCATGCAGTAAAATTTGTTCATATCAATTTAAGACCACAACCAAGTGTACCAATGACAATTTCTTGAAGAAAACATTATTCCACATGTCTATGACACAAGAAAAACATTTCTTTACAGCCTACTTCACTAAAATAATTACCAAGCATCATACTTTTTAGAAAAATTAAAATACCCTCTAGATCACAGGAACATGCCACAGTTGTTTCTAGAAATAGGAAAAAATTGTCACCAGAAGATGATAGAAATTGTAATTTTTGATGATATTAAAGTTAAAGATATAAAACTGGAGTGTGTTACCTTTGCTTACTTCCAGACTCTTCATTTGCCAACTGTAATTGAGAGCGTAGGACTCCCTACAAATACAGGCAACAAATAATTGCAACTTTCAATAGCAAGAAGTCACTGATATTGTCATCTAAAACTAGGATCCATTTTTCTTCTTTCTTTTTATTGAAATAACTTAAGCAGCTGATTCATAAAAGTTCAAACTTTTCATGTCAAAGTATATCACAGTTACAGCAAGTATTTTTTTTTCTCCTTTTCTCAGAAAAGTGTTAAGTTCTGGCAAAAAGGCACAGCAAATTGTGCAATGGAAACTAGAAAACAAAATTCAGTAATTAACACTCTTTTTTCAGAAAAGGCAGAATTTAGTTTATGAATTGAACAACCAACACAAAAATGATAAGTGAACAATGAATTTCGAAAAAGAGATGAAGAGGAAGTAGCTACATAAACATAGCACTAAAATTAATTAAGGCAAGTTGGATCAAATATAAATATAGGATATTTGAAAGCACCTTCTCTCTCTCAAGACTAAGAAGTCGTGTTTGAGCCCGTTCAACTTCATCCATGAGAAGGTTGACCTCTGATTGCTTTGCTGCCCTTTCCTCCTCTGATATTGTTCACGAACAAATAAGATGCAGATGTAGGGGGGAAAAAGGAAAGAGACATGAGGAAGAACCATGGTCTTTATATAGAGGATGACAAAAACATAATGGCCGAAATCAGAGTTTCTTTTGAAAATTAGAATTGATGATTTGGTAGATTCAAGCAAAAATATTATGACATTATTATTATTTTTTTATTTGATGAGAAACAAGTCAAAAAAATATTATGATATACAAAAATTCAAAACTTGTAAGTCACCTGATTGAGCACGGACTTCAAACAACTGGCTTTGTGCAAGTTCATGTAATTTCTGCATAGTGGCAACACTTTCTTGAGCTTGACGCAATTGATCTTGCAAAGCTTGCTCCCTGCATAAAATAAATAAATCATGAATCAGGGTACACAGTAAGTTAAGGAAAATTATAGTTCAAATAAGAGCCATTATCAACAGAATCCATTCAAAGTAAAAGATATGAACTAATTTTTCTTAACACCTTAACATGCCCATTTATGAACACAAGGAAGTGCCTGATGAAATTTAACATTTCCAAACATTCTCATGAGTAAAACTTGCCCCTTCACCAGAATAGCAAATACCTGTCTTTCAAAACCTCCAGCGTTTTCTGATTCTCTTCAGCCAAACTGCGTTGCTTGATCTCCACAATTTCTTTCACTTTTTCCTCCATCTGAATAAAAATAGGAAAGCAGGTTATCATCATTCATATCTTTGTAAATAACTGCATCTTAATTTAATCGAAGGCATGCAAATATAGCAGGAAGTAATTTTCTAACTCATTGACGACGATCAAACTGCAATACCAAATTGACATTGACATATCACAAGAAATGGCAAGCTTGGCAAGGTTTCATATAAGAAAACACAAATTTTGCTGTACTAAGAAACCTTTCTCAATCTGTGATTAGTAATTTCCTAAATGTGATCTTAATCACTAATACTTAAATCCATTGATGAGATGTGCTTTTAAAGACATTTATCATCAAATAAAATAAAATTGACATCCAATTAGTCATAAATTTTATAGTATGTTACCACATCTTGTATTCTTTGATCCAATTTGAATTTAACTCTATTTCTTAACCAAGGAACTGACTCAAGGTTTGACATCTAGGCTGAACCTCAAAGCATGATGTGCAAATACAAGGTCTAGACTTCATGCCTCAACTAAATTGAGGGCTTTATCCGAGAACATGAATAATTGCATATTTCAACTTAAGAAAATAATCCCATCATTTATAATACATTTACCAGAGGTATATACAGTTACCCAGAAGCCTTTTTGTCAAGCCATGTGGCGATGCTGAATCAGCCACTTAGAAAAGTTCTCAACTTGTCATTTGTCAAGTCTTGGGGACTGTGTATAATATTGAGGTAATCGGTTTTAAAATGCTAAATCCATAGCAATTCACAGGCACAGCAGGACAATAACACAATAGTCACACATTGCCAGTACCACAATATCTAAAGTGCACAATAAAATGCGAACCTGTTGTTCTAACTGGCGGTTGCGCTCTTCAAGTCTTCTTATTGTTGCCTGCTGATTCTTTAAGTGAGTTGCTTCTGTCCTGTATTCCTCCAACTCAACTTTCATCTTTCGACTTTCAGATTCTAGTTCAGACAATTTCAGATCTTGCTCCTGCACAGACACGAGTGGTTTTACTAATAAAATGCTGATTTGCATGCTGCACAGAAACAACACAAGCTTTGCACCACACACACACACACACACACACACACACACACACACACACCCACACAAAGAAGAACTGCATTATATCAAAATGCAATGATGTCTAAATATGCATGAACTACCAAGCTGAGACAATTACGGCTCGCAAGGTGATAAGAGCCACAGTGACAAAGTTAAGGATGGTACAGAACAGACAAGCAAGTTCAATTTATTTGTAACAAAACAGTGGATATGTCAGCTACAAGGAGCTAGTGGATAACTTTTAGAATCAAATTGACATTGCTACAATAAATTTTCATACTCCAATCTTTTCAAAGCTATATTACCACACTGAATTAGGTCATGGAAAGGAAATCTGAGCAGATATCACAGTCTGGATTCTTCAAGTATAATTGGCATGTCATAAGAAAACAAAAACTCCGATGATGACAAGGCATATTTTGCGCTATATGGGTTCTCCTATGAATCCACGATACTAATAAAAGTGCTGTATCAGTACAGGAAACAGATACTTTCTTGGATTCTTAATATGTATATTGTAGTTAGAATGGGAAATTCACACTTTGGAAATGAATCCTCTAACTTGCATCTAATATTAAAAATACCTATTTTGTGCATATCTCCAAGCATCCCCAATGAAGTTTTTAATCAAGCATGAAATTGAAAAAACTCATAGAAACTCATTACAATGGAACACGTATATGGAAAAAGCTAATACTCACAGCAACTGAAGCAAGAGTCGGGTAAGGATCTGGAGCCTCATATAGTTTTTGATAGATGTTAAGAAATGCATTTTCTCCAAATTTAGCTCTCTTGGTAAGATTATCAACTTCTTCTTGATAACCCTTGAGTAAAGAATTGAAAAGGCTTAATTTTTCATCTGGTGAAGCTTTCTTGAAATCTGTTTGGAGACACAAAGTAGAAACATCAATAGTGAAAAACTTATGTACAGAAAATCTAGAAAAGGAAGGGATAAAACAGAGATCTAGCTAAAACCTCCCAATAACTAAAGGGAAAAGAAAAGGGTGTGCTTTTAGAGAAAGAAATTCTTCCTTAATCCACCCACTTCTCTTCCCCAACCCATCCAACCCCCTCAAAAAAAAAAAAAAAAAAAAAAAAATATGCCCAAGCAATAGAAAGAGAGCAACTCAAAGCTTTCCATTTTCTTTTCATCTTCCTTCCCACAAACAGAATTAGATTTTTTCTAGGCTCTTCAGATAATTTTGAGTCGCATACCTCTGGTGCTCTCTGCAAGCTTCCGCCGATTTTTTTGACTGTTCTCTTGATTTTCAGCGATCCTAAGCCCTTGTTCATCAAGCACACTTTTTTCTTTCTCCAAATCAAAGTCTAGGAAAAAAAAATAGGAAATCAGCAAACCATTCCAAGAATTATATTCTTATCTCATCATCCCGTGATGTGGGAAAAAACACACACAACACTAAAAGAACAGAGTAACGGCACAACTGATGTAAATCTTTCAATGGGTTGATCAAGCATAATATAGGAGAAAAAAATTTCTATAAATAACATAACTGAGAAGCAGTACCAAACACATCCATTGTAACATACAACAAACCTATCAGTTTATACAACCTCATATTTGACCAAAGATCATCTATCCAATGCCATAAAATTAAATCATCTATCCAATGCTATAGAATAATGGTAAAGGAAATTAAGCTAGAGAGAGCAGGAGATATATTATAGCTTCCTACCAGCCACTAAACATTAACTAAAATTTTACAGTTCAATCCACCTCGATACACTACCTCCAAGTGAAACCAAATAAAATTCAACCAACATGGCCAAATTACACCAAGATTAACTACAATCTCAACAAACAAAACGCTGCAACCTCAATTATTACCATAATCTTACAAATTGCCCCTTAAAAATTTCAGTGCAAATGTATCGAGAAGTTTATTCTACATTCACAACTCTACACTAGATTTTGTTAATTCGTTTTGCTTTCCAATTTCATAAGATCGCACCAAACAAAACATGAATTCTGAATCCTCTTACTAGTAAATGACTGACAAATTAAATGTCAATAATCATATAATTCCTATTTACTTCATTAATTATACTCCCAGTAAGGCTAAGAACAAGTAACAAATTACGTTCACAACCATGCTGCACACTTTTCCCCAATCGAGAACCTAAACAAAATTAGCTAAGTACTTTTAATTAAAAAAAATTAGGTAAAAAGAAGAAGGTGTTACCTTTCCAAAAATTGGAGACGACGGAGACGGGAGAAGAGGAAGGGTTAGGTTTATCTCGGTCGGATCCACCTTGCGGAGTCTCCATTTTTACGAAATCGGATCTACCTACCAAATGCTATGCGTTTTGTATTTGTTTTGTTCATAAATCAGCGCGCCAATGAGGGGATCAAAATGGTAAGATTTTTGCGTTTTGATAGATCTCGGCGCGATTCGGTTGTTATTCCAGTGCTTTTTTCGTTATAAATTGTAGAGTAGTGCGTTGCAAGGGTCTTGTTTGATCTTCAGGGCGAAGATTTTTGTTGGGCCTACCTTAATGAGCAAGTTCAATTGGCCCAATAGGGCACATGTTTGTTTGTTCACACGAGTCATTGGGCTAAGCTAATTGACTGGCCCAATAAAATAATCAATTTTTTCGATGAAATATGTTTTCCGACTTACGGGATTCAATTATTCAAATCCATTAAGAATAAGAAGGGATAGTTTTCCTCCTGCGGAATTTTAGACCACATTATATATACATCTATCGAAACTCCGAGTAAATCTTGACTAAAATATCAATTATATATATATATATATATATATTTAAAAAAAATCAACAAATATGACCAAATTTAATATAGTATCTTGTGAATAGAATTAATTTATTCTATTATGTGTTGCATCACAATTTTCAATGTGTTATAGAAAGTCTGTCTTATCACAATTCACAAAGCCTCCCTTTTATTTACTGGAATCAAGGTGTATAAAAATTCCATGACACATATTAGCGTTGATGTTTGCTTTGGTTAAATCACTAATGTATTTACTGTATCACTTTTTTTTACCTCCATCATCTTAAAAGAAATTAAATAAATTACATAAGAGACATAATTTACTAACTCGTATCTAGGCCAATCCCATGGATCTAGGTTGATAAGGAGGTCGGGTACCGACCGCACTGTGGCCTAAAATGAGAATTTGAATATTTGATTGAGATTGCGCTTGCTCTTACCACTAAATTCGACAACAAAAAATGCTACTATTGATCAAATTGAAGAGATACGATCTGTTTCGTCGAATCGCTGAGAAGCTTGCCTTATTTTCTGATTTAATGTCTAAATTATCCAGCCAATCTTCTGACATTGAGTGAATCACCAGAATCATTAACAATCATCCATTTCCCAATCAACCTCTTCAACGTACGCTCCTCCAACACATCCCACAAATTGCCCTTTCAACAACTTTTATTGAGAATGTTCTTGGCCGCCTCTTTGCAGCTCACTCCAATGGCCTTAAAGCCCTTGAATTCTTTAAAATTTCCCTTCGCCATTCCCAGTTCAGTCCAAGCTCAGATGCTTTTGAGAAAACTCTCCATATTCTTACAAGGATACGATATTTTGATAAAGCCTGGGAGTTGATGGCAGACATGCAACGGTCGTACCCTTCTCTGCTTACTCTCAAGTCCATGAGCATTATGCTATCAAAGATTGCGAAATTTAAATCTTATGAAGAAACCCTCGAAGCATTCGAGAGAATGGAGACCGAGATTTTTGTTGGAAGAAATTTTGGTAGCCAAGAGTTTAATGTGTTGGTTATATGCTCTAGAAACAATAAGGACAACTATGAAATTGTATATTATTGTATTGATTAATAAAATTGACAATTTATTTATAAGTTTTGTCTATGTTGACCACTTATATATAAAGTCCTTAGAATGACAATTAGAGGAATTAACTTAAGTTTAATTTATGAGATCCCGTCATTCTTAAATGTTCCAGATCGTAGGATTATCAACATTAAGACATTGATAAATCCAGATTAGATTGGCATATGTTATGTCTGCTTT
The DNA here is from genome assembly GCA_035584115.1 of Cedrela odorata. NCBI lineage: Eukaryota > Viridiplantae > Streptophyta > Magnoliopsida > Sapindales > Meliaceae > Cedrela > Cedrela odorata. The sequence continues at coordinate 26,929 of JAXCLQ010007743.1, forward strand.
CTTGGAGAAGGAAGGTAGCTGATCTCATAAGCTACTAATGAAGGTGTTCACTCAGTCTAACATATAGATATTTGTTAGAGAATAAGTTCATTGAACTGACCCGCTTGAGAAACCCATATAGAGTGTTATTCACATGTCTATGAGATTTCTCTAAGTTACAATAGTATGACTAATCCTTAGACTTGATATCTTCATGGTATCTTGTTTATGGATCATATATACTTTGACATTACACCTTCGTCGTCCATAGCGAGATTGCTCATAGGGTAATGATTGGGCAATATAAGAAGCACGCGAAGGTTGTGAGAGATTAATAAAAGATTCGCTACTTTGAATAACATAGAGTCGATATCCCAAGAGGCGCTATTTTGACATAAGTGATAAAATAAGTCCATGGCCATGGCGAGTTCTGAAAAAAGTTTCTGAAATTCTAAAATTATATTATCAATTTTAGTCGAAAGTTTCAATAACCATGATTTAATAAAGTAGACATTTTTCATACTTTAGAATCTCTGGTGGGATATGTACGAGGTAAAAGGATTGTTTCATACGGTAATCGTATACGGACTAAATTTTACTAATTTAATATTCTTTCTCAATTGGGGGTTATGATGCATTGCTAGATGCCACATATGATCTATGGAATTTAGTTTCTTAATTAAGGAGTTAATTGAGGATAAATTAATTAATTTAATTTATCTAAATTTAAGAAGTTTATAACTAATTCCATTACTAACATAAGAAAGAATTTAATGGGTTACACATTAAAAGGTATTGAGGAATTAAGGTTAAATTATGTAGATAAATGATTAAGGACTTAATAGTTAAGTTCATAATTTTTAAGGATTTATTTAATAGTGTTAGAAACTATTTGAGATTAAATTATAATTATACAAAGTATTTGTATTTAATTATAGGTTTCCTAATTTGATTAAGATGATATTATTTAATTGATTAGATTAATTAAATAATATTTAATTTTAAAATTGATTAAAATAATATTATTTAATTAATTAGATTAATTAAATAATATTTAAATTTTAAAATAGATTACTAATAAGATTAGGAATCTATTTAATGATTTTTTAAATAGGATTTAAAATGTCAAAATATGAAACCTATATAAACCCCTGTTTTGATCATAAAACGGACGTGAATGTGAAGAGAGAATTTTCTTCAAAAGTTGAGAGAAAATTTTTTAACCAAAAACTCTTAACTTTGTCTCTTTTCAAGAACTAACATTCATGAAAAGATACACTACATAATTAATATTTAGAGAAATCTTAAAACCCTAATTCTCTACCTTGTGTGGATTACCATCAGAAGCCATACACTTGGGTGACTAATCTAGAAAAGAGTGTTTGCGTAGTCTCCGTATTTAAGCCATAACTTTTGATTCAAATTTTGGATTAATATGATTCAAAATGATCTGTAAAAAAGACTTGAAGATCTACAATTTTGCATTTCACGAAGAAATCCAGATTGAAACGTTTTGAAGGTCAAAATAGTAATTAAAATTACAGATCCATAGAAAATCAAAAAGTCTTAATCTATCCCAATTGGTGGTAAAGATCTTAGTCCTCTATTTTATATTTAATTGATATTATAAAGTATGTTAAATAACATGATCTTGGTATGGAAATTAATGAACATTAATTAATATGATTAATTAAAATAATTTTTAAATTTTTGCCGCATATAGTATGCTTAATTCCCAACATAATATACTTATTCGAGCATTTTGTGCAGAGAGGAAGATGAAAGAGGCAAGATCAATGTTTGCAAAGTTGCATGCTGGGTTTCCTCCCAACACCAAGATTATGAATATTCTGCTATCAAAATTTAAAGAATCTGGCGACGTTACAACAATGGAATTGTTTTATCATGAAATATTTTGAAGAGGCTTCAAACTGAATAGTGCAACATATAATATCAGAATTGATGCTTATTGTAAGAAGGGTTGCTTTGGTGATGGGTTGAGGCTTCTTGATGAAATAGAACGAATTGATTGTTTTCCTACTCTAGAAACTATCACTACTTTGATTCATGGAGCTGGGCTTGCTCGAAATAAACTTAAGGCAAGGCAACTGTTTGATGAAATGCCTGAAAGAGACTTAAAGCCTGATATTGGGTTTACAATGCTCTGATAAGTTCCTTCACTAGATGCAGAGATGTGAACTCTGTTATGGAGCTGATGGATGAGATGGAAGAGAAGCATATTGGGCATGACAACGTGACCTATCATACAATGTTTCTAGGAATGATGAAGCCCAACAGGATTGAAGGTGTTTGCAAGCTTTATAACAGAATGATTGATAGTAATTTTGTTCCCAAAACAAGAACAATGGTGATGTTAATGAAATTCTTTTGCGTAAATCATCGACTTGATTTGGGTTTGAATATGTGGAGTTACCTAATTGAGAAGGGGTTTTGCCCTCATGGTCATGCTTTGGATCTCTTGGTGACAGGATTATGTTCAAGAGAAAGGCTGGAAGAAGCTTTTAAATGCTCTAAACAAATATTGGTAAAAGGGAGGTAAATGAGTGAAGCATCATATCGGATGTTGCAGAGATTCTTATTGCAGGCTTATGAAACAAACAAGTCGGAGGAGCTCAACGGGATGATCAAGAAATTGTCAATTGTTTTGCCCCTGACAAAGTAACAAGTTCCTCAGTAGCAATATAGTGACTCTGTTTGTTCCAAAGTGTATTTAACTTTAATGTGTTTTAACCCATTTATTAACGTCTTTTTCTCATCAGATGTTGTGAAGGAAAGAGCAATTTTGATTTTTATAAAAAGAATAATAAAAATAAAAATAAAAAGCCCTTCAATGATCATTATTATGATTATTAGTTTTAATCAAATAATGAAATATAATCCTCCTCACTTTTCCACGCCAATCTCAATTGCTACAACTGTTTGAGAAGCATAAAGAACTCCAATAATGAATAGTTTCTATACAACATGACAGCTTTGTGTCATGCCCCAAGTTACGCTGCAAAATATGCCCAAATTACGCCTCAGCAGAAATTACGCCCCAGCAGCAAGAATTACGCCTCAGCAGAGTTGTTACGCCGCAGCAGACCATGCAGCAGAATGCGGCGTACGTGCAGCAGAATGCGGCGTACATGCAGCAGGATGTGCAGCAACATGTGTAGCAGCATGTGCAGCAGATTGTGGCACAGATTCTGCCCAGCAGAGGTTTCCTAAACAAGCTGCACACATTAGGGCTACAACAGCTCTTTCCTAAATTAATTAAGGCTACAGCTCTTGACTTATTTAGGAGATTTAAACACTAAAGAAAAAGCCTTGTATTAAATAAGGAACAAGCTATGTAAATAGGAAAATCATTCTTATATTAGGAATAGGATTTACAACTTTCATTGTAAGCCATTAGATAGGATTCTAGGGTTAATCTCAACCCTTTATTGTACATATGTTTTGCTATAAATACAGCAGCAGTAGTAGGCAAAAAGCATTCAAGCTTTGACAGCAATTCTCTATAGTTTTCTGTGCAATCTCTCTTCTTCTCTTTCTTTGTAGTCTTTGTGGTTTTTGGCGATTTTGGGAAGAAAGGATGACTTAGCGCATATTATTCCATATTTGCATCTAAGGCCGCACGGAAAAATCAGTCCGTGACATTTGGCTGTCAAATAACCTCTTCAACAATTTAGTTTTATGCGCAAGTAAAATCGATGTATATCTAACTATAATTGTTCAAGTAACAATTTTTTATATTTTTAAACACTCAAACACACACAAAATATCTTTTAACATCTTATAAAAGTAAATAGGAGTAAGTTGGTTAACTTTAAGGGCAATTTGGTATATCGTATAAAGAATGGAATTAGGCTATTTTAGTCTAATCCCATTTAATCCCATGTTTGGGAACAAGAAGAGAGAATGTGATAAAATTAGATGAGGTTCATATAAATTATCCTAAGCTCACATGTTTAGTAAGGAAATAACAAAAAAATTTATACTATGAGAACCATTAGAAAAATATAGGATATGATAAGATAAGTATTTGGAGTCAAAAAAATAATTTATAAATAATTCAAATTAATATTTTAAAATATTTACTTAAGAGTTATAATATTATTTTATTTTATTTTAAATAATTAATTATTTTATTTAATTTTTAATAATTCTAAGAATAAAATTATATATATAATTTTATTATATCTTGTCATATGTCAAATACAATATAATACTACATATAATTTTATTATGTCATAAATTATTAATTTTATTATATTTTATTCTACATATCAAACAGGTCCGGTATAATTTTTGCCAATGAAATTGCACAGCATATGGAGTCTATGTCAAGCCAAGGTCGTAATTCTGTGAAACCGAAGGTTGTCTCTTGGTGGAGGCCACTAAAATTTTTTTGAGTCATTTGTCAAAAATTTTAAATTGAACTTTTATATTTTAAATTAGAAAAGAAGTTTAATTAATCATACTAAATATATACCTACAAGCACATTAAATATGATCTCCCCCTTTGATCAATTATAGCTTATTATTGAGTTTTTGAAATTAAATACTTTTCTTTCAATTTCATAATTTCAGCTGAATTATACACATTTGGAAGACTTCACTTCTCTCTTTCGCTATGGTCCTCGACAGTTTCCATTCTAATTGTGTTTCAAAATTTGATTAATTTACGTTGTACTAATTAACTCGGACTTTTATGCAATTAATATTTCAATTTTATTTTACTGCTCCTTATGGTTTGCAATCACTTGTAATGTAATGTAAGTTTCTTCAACTCTAGATTCTGTTTGTAATGTCACGATAATATCACTTGTGATGTAAAGGGGTTACAATTTGAGTTATTGTGTCTTGTCAAAAAAATTTCAATTCGAATTCATCTATTTAATAATCGTGTTAAGAAGTCAAAACCTAACTCGACACAATTTTTAAATGATTAAATGAATTGTAATCATGTCACCCATTTAATATTTTTATTTATATTTTTATAATATTTATGATAATATTTTTTCAAATACCAATTATTTTTATTCTAAATATTACTAAATACCTTTTAAAAATGAATAAATATAATTACAATTTTTTTAAAATGGAAAAACTATAAAAATAAGTTTACTAAATTGTAAATGAGTAAATATGATATGATTACCCTAATAGTTAATAATGTCATAAATAGATTCACGTGTCGAAAACTTTAAACTATTACTCGACACAATTATTAATCTTGTCGTGTCACCTGTTTAATAATCGTGTCTGCTTATGTCAATTCAAATCCATAATTTCGTATGATGCTCATTTCGTATCAAAATTTGTCACCCCTAAATGTAATACAAGTCTCTTAAACTCTATATTTTATTTCTCCCATTACTATGTTGTACTTGTTAAATTTAATTGTTTCATTTTTGAATGGCAAGCACCAGAATCATAGCTCGGACAATCAGCAATTCTTCCTATTTTTTACTACTTAATTAACCCATGAGAAAAATGTTAATTTTTTTCAATGGAAAGTTATGCTAACAATTTAAATTGAAATGGGAGTATATTTACTACGGTTATGTATCCAATGCTTATGAATACAAGAAATCAACATGATCTTGAACTAGATTTATATCTTATAAAAGTACCAAAAGTATTAATGTTAATGTGAAAGATCAAGCCAATCCGTGAGCAGTGGCACCAAGCAATTTGATTCTTTGAATGAGGTTCATAGTGAGTAAAGAATTTATGAATTAATTGTGAAATTTTAAAACAATTTTAATGTTCCAATATGCAGTAGAAGAAAATTTCTTATTTTATTACATATGCAGAAAAATAGAAAAATATTTTAACTGTGGACAAGTTCTTTGATTAGTGCGTGAATCATAATATTCTTTTAGAAAAAAAATTGTATTTTTCTTTAAAATAGAATTTACTATTTATGACTTTTCTTTTTTTAACATCCTTTTATAAGTTACACACTTAACCTAAGATATGAGTTGAACTTGAGCTAGTAAAAGGACTTCAGACCCATAAGTTTTCTAACTCTAACTTAGAAGGCATAAACTCAATCATCTCATGATTATCTGATCTTTTAAGTTAACCGTAGGCTATTCCATTAAAAAATATTGTACCTTAAAAAAACCATGTATATATAATAAAAGACTATTTAATTTAAATTGGCTTGGTTATAGACCAATAATATCCACTTAATCGATCATCCATTTAATACTCATAATTAAAATAGATCCATTATAAATGTAATATGCCTATTTAATTACATATTTATCCCAGAGTCACTAAATTACTCTAATGACCATTTTCAATATATCTATATTTGTAAATAAATTTACAAATAAATATTGTTATCCAATAAAAAATTTTATTGAATAAACTGCAATTACAAATTTAAATAATCAAGTACCGCAAATAGTTTTAGTAAGCATCAATTGAATAAATTTCATCTTATAAGTATATGTCCGTATAAACTATGAAATTATATCTCTAAGTCATCAAAGCACTAACTATATAATAGGTCTTACACAATAATAACTCAAAAGTCATAACTCATGAATGCTAGTTCATTACTTGCTCATGATTAAGATCAATCAAACTTATTAAAATTTATGTGAATTAAGATCAATAACATTTATTTAATTATATCTTATTTCACAATAGTTCAGTTCAATATATAAAATATACACTTGCTATAAAATGTTTGTTTCATAAATGAGCGTGAACAATTTTTTATTTATAAAGAACTTATAATTTATATATTTCCATATCAGCATCTCATGCTAAATACATAAATTACATACTGATGTGTCTATATGTTTTTTTATGATGAATATATGTTGTTAAATAAATTGAAGTGTATTTAGTTCTCGATGATGTCAATTTCACTTGTAATATGAATATTGTTGAATGTGTTTAAATATAAGGGAAATTGATATGTATATGTTTTTGATACATAAGGGAGATTGATGTGTTTATATGCTATTGATCATATCATATGAATATATTGTTGGCCTAGTTGGCAACACCTAAGAGGGGATAAATTGGGTTATTTAAAAGTTTAAAAATTAAAATGTATGTAATGCAATGAATTGAATAAAACAGTAAAGAGAGAAAGCAAACACTAGACTTATAGTGGTACGACAATGTCCGCCTACTTCCACTTTTTTGGTTTTGGCTAACTACCAAGTTTCAACTATTGTTATGACTGCATATTTCGACATAACGCTAATACATAAATACAAGTGCATGTGACACAATGGGAGACCATAAAATAAAAAAAATTTAAAAATTTGTATTAAAGAATAATACAAACTTATAATATATGGTACATACTTGTAATACTACAAGTAACAAAATGATATATATATATATATATATATTTAAATGCATGAGTTATGTTTTTAAATGATAAAATGTTAAGTTAAATTAAAACAAATAAAAAGCAATATGTAAACCAACACTTGTACCATACATGTACAAATACATATATATAGCCCATTTGCTTAAACCATACATTTATATATATATATATATATATATATATTACTTTGTTTTCTTTATATATTTGTCAATTGGATTCCTTACGATTTGACTTCACCAAAACAAAGCACAATTTAATTGTTTTATACATTTATGCATGTAGACACATGCTAACCTTTCTTGTATCGTACATGTATATATACATGAATATAACTCATGGCTTTAAAAACTTCTCCATTCGGTTTCAGCTTCATTCTTCCAATTTTGATTTTACAAACACAAAAACTAAAGTGAGCGAGAGTGAAAGCTATAAAACCGAGAGATGCATGCATGGATAGTAATTTGGCCAATTGAAAATTGATTTTGCCGATTAAGTGAAGGGCTAGCTAAAAGGAAAGGAGATTTACTCAATCGATGCAAGTGTTGCCGAATTGAAGTTGGAATTGTGGCCATGAATTGGTGAAGTAAGGGGGAAAGAGATTGAACATGTTGCGGGGAAGGTGAACTTGATTGAATTGGTGGGCAATTAAGTGGAGAAGAAGAAAAATGGTGGAGATAGTGCTGAAATCGTAAGAGAGCTTGGAGAGTGGCTAAAAATTGTGTTAAAATGGCAAGGGAATCGGTCGGAAAAGAGGGAGGCTTAGGCTGAGAAGGAAGAGAAGGCTAAGTGGTGGTTGAATGAGGAAAGCAAGGAGGTAAACCGACAGAAGTAAGGTTGTGTTGGGAGGTTTTGGCCAAATTAAGGAGAATTCACTTTGGCTAAGAGTGGGAAACAAAACATAGCCAAGGGAAAGGTTGATTTCGAGAAATAAAAGGTAAAATCATATGTATTGAATTGATGATTTATACTTGTGAATAGGTTAGCTAATGTTATGGATAAATTGTAATGCATTGTGTGTTATGGTATCTAAATTAATGTGGTCGAAATGATAAAATGCATAAACTAAGATGTAGGGCAGTATTATTTTGTGAGAATTGTGTTTGTGTTGTGAAAATTGGATACGTGAAGTTATGTCAATAAGCTTGAGAAGCGTTAATGTAACGTGAGTGGTGTCGCCGAAAAGTAGGAATACAAGTTTGGGACATCGGTGCCTTGCAGCTTTGTATTCAAGTAAGGGATGATTTGATTTGATAAAATTGTAATATAGGAGTGTTATAAAAACAAATATGGGGTAGCGTATGCGAGCAGAGTGCCGAACAAATGAGAGTGCGAGCGAAACACATGAGCGTCGGCTGTAATAATTTATGTGCAGGGTCTAGTAAAATGGGGATTGCATGAGTTCTATACCTGAGATTAACAAACCTTAAAATGTTATGAGAACTAGACATATAGAGGCACGACATAGCCAAAAATCAGGTCAAGACAATGAATGAGGCAATGCAGATTTTTGTTAGAATCGAGTTGTCCTATCGATAGTTCACAGCCGACTACACTAAGCAAGGTAAAGAAAAATTTTTATAACTTGAGCATTTAGACTCGAAATATGAATCCGCAAGAAGCAGTAGAAACTGGACATGTAATAGAATGTGTCCTGAGAAACTCTATAACATTTCATATTCGGGACTGTTATTGGCATGTGATAAAATCACCCAGTCACCCTAAACCTTACACAACCTATCTATTTTTTATATTTACAATACTTCACATGCATGTCTATAAATACCTATATTCGTATGTAATACAAAAGCGTATCATGCCCACTCATAACATAAATATATTTATTTAGTTTTACAAACTTTGATACATTATATTACATTTATATTTAATTAACCAAGTACAACTTTAGTTAAACACAATAGACACTTTGCACATGATGAGCCACAACACCCTAGTGACTACAGTGTGTATCCCTTCTTCCATCTATGTCTTCAAAAGCTAAAATGTTTCACTAGAAATTTAGACCTACAAAACTTGAAGAGTGGGTGAGGGTGAGTCTAGAAAGACTCAGTGAGTGGATGCTAAAAGCAAACATCATTATATACACATATATCTTTACCTTATCATCATTGGCATAATTATATGAAATATATGTAAGTATAACAGTTCCGTGCATTTAAAGAGAAACATTCTTCAATGTCTCAAACATAGCAATTAATATATAACAGTTCCATGCATTCGAAGGAAAATCATTAAAACAATGGAAAAGTAAATCATATTCAACATGTTGCATTTAAAACTCTTTCTTACAAATATGAAAGTATAAATAAACTATGCTTGGGAATGTATCATCTGGCCGTTCAAATAATCTATGCCTGGGAATGTGTCATCCGGTCATTCAAATAATTTATGCTTGAGAATGTGTCATCCGGTCGTTTTAAAGGGGAAGAACCAAGAGCGTCCCTCTAATTCTCCCATCTACGATCTGTGTACATCGTTAAATCTTGAGTATATGGGAGAAACCATAAAAATAAATTACATATCAAAGTGTATTCATCAAAACTCTTTTCCAAAAAAATGCCACAAATATTTAAATTAAAATCAATTAATTCTCATAATAAATCAAATCATCATCAAGAAAAAGAAGTCATCATAAATTAGAAATATATCAATTTCTCAAGAACAACTTCACATATAAATTTTCAAAAACACTCATAATCGAAAAATTTTATTTGCTTCATTTAATAAAATAAGTAAAAATTGATTTAATATTAAATAAAAAGGATAAGTGCCCTACTCACATAACCATCAATCTCAATATTTCTTTCTCGCGTGTCCTCACTTAGATCACAATCCGTAAATTCACCTTAGTCTAACACAAGATCGACAACTCTTGACAACATTCTTACTATTCTTAATATTTATAGATTTATAAATTATTTATCACAAAAATCAAATCCCAACTCATAGGTTTACAAGATCCCAACCTTTTTCGACATTTTCGAAAACAATTTTTAATAACTATGACAATTATCAAATTTACTGAACCTACGTCTGAATTCAGTAAGGAACATACTTTTGTCTTTATTCCATACATTCAACATCAAGTTAGTAATTACTTTATATTCACTTTTTAATCTAATAGAATAAAATATTATGTACTATCATTACCCTATTCTTAATATCCAATTTCAGATATCACAGCCTAAAGTCACAATTCCTAGGTTCAATGTATCTCAAAACATTCACATCACTAAAAGAAAAAAAAATGTTTCCATATTCCTTCTCTATGATTTTAAACTCAAAAGAAATTCATAAATCATAGTAATTTACCCTCAATTATAATCATCATGTCGAGGCTTAAATTTCACTTTTTATCAATTCTGCGTAACATATATTTTAGCCATAACATATTTATCATTTCCTTTAAATTCATATATAACTAAAGATAATCTTGAAAAGTTTGAGCCAAAATTAAACCTTAGGATATTATTGGCCCAGTTGACAACGCCCAAGAGGGAGGGTGAATTGGGTTTTTAAAATTTAGCAATTAAAATCATATACAATGTAGTGCAGCAATAAAATAGTATTTAGAGAGAGAGATACAAACGCAGTTTCATAGTGGTTCGGCAAATCTTAGCCTACATCCATTCTTTCGGATGCAAATCATTTCCATCGAGATTTAACTACCTTCATGTTTTGATGGGACAAGAGAAACCTAGTACACTCCTTCTTAGGTGAAAGAAAACCTTACAACTTCTTTTTGTGGGTGAAAGTAACCCAAAGTGATCTTCTTTATTAAGGGTGAAGATTTATCCAATACCAAATTACAACTACATATTGGATTTTTTGCTCTTACACTAGATTGAATATTTCAATATGCTCTCACAAGAAATTATTCTCTCATACGAGATTTGAAAGATTTATATTAGAGAGAGAAAGTTCATTGTTTATGTATAAAATTGCTGTTCAAGGATTTCTGTTGATATTGCTTGCAAGTAATCATTCTGTTTTGCTTCACTGTGTATTTTCTATTTATATTCATACTTTTTGTGAAGCAACAATAGTCAAATGGCTTGATTTTGTGTATTTATTATTTTTTATTAATATTGCAGAAGTTACCGTTGAGCTTTAAAAGTATAAAGAGTATCAATCCCTTTCTTTATGTATCAATCTCTTTAAATGAACAGTACAATTTGCATCCCTAGTATCGATCTCTTCTTCTTCAAGTATCAATTTATTTTGTGTTGGAGTTATTTTTGGGTTTTAGTGTATCGATCTGTTGATGCAAGATATTGATCTAGTCTGCTTTGTAATTATTTTCAAACTCTCTAGAGAGTTTATATATCGATCTAGTTACCTTTATAATTATTTTACACTCTCTATGAAGACCATGTATCGATCTTTTTAACTCCGTGTATAGATCTAGTTGCCTCTGTAATTATTTTGTAACTCTTTGTAAAATCCATGTATTGATCTAGTTGCTTCTGTAATTATTTTGCAATTTTCTGTAACGACGATGTATCGATCTCTTTAATTTCGTGTATCGATTTGGTTGCCTTTGTAATTATTTTGTAACTCTCAGTAAAATCCATGTATCGATTTGTTGATTTCCATATATTAATCTGGTTACCTTTATAATTATTTTGCAACTCTCTGTGAAGACTATATATCGATTTCTTCTCTCTATGCATCGATCTGGTTACATTGATGATTTCATCTAAAGCTACTATCTCAACACATATCGATATCCTCATTTCTTTGTATTGATTATTCTTGATGTATGATCTGTTATTGTTCTTATATCGATATATTTTCTCACATATCGATCTATTTGTCTCTGAGTATCGATCTGCCGCTTTTTAATACACTTTGACAGAAATTTGTTAAGTAATAATTTCAAGCATATTCATACATGTATTTGAGATAAATTTGGGACCTTTTTATTTTACTTAGTCATTATTAAAAATATAGGAATATTAAGGTCTGATATCATTAATCTCCCCCCTTTTTTAATGATGACAAAAATAAAATAGGTGCCTAACTCTTATTGTGAATTGATTTTTCTCCCCCTTAATGTGATGTTTAACTTTTCTTTTAAATTTGAGTTTTCTCCCCCTTTATCCATTAAGATTTGATGCAAGCTTAATATGTATATCTTCTCCCCCTTTTTGTCAGCAATCAAAGAAGAAAAGAAACTAAAATCATACACATACATGCTCATACAGGAATGAATAAAGGATGAACAAATTCACTAAATAAAAATTTCATTTTAATCATAAGCAACAAGATCATAACATAGAAATACAAGGCAAAACAATGATAATTGAAACCAAGTTTTCATTTCACATAAAAGTTTATACATTTAGAAGAAATCAGTCAAAGGTGGCCAAAAGGTTCTAGGCTGTCACTATTGACATCTAAGTGTACAAAAGTATAGGTAGGCTGAGGTGCAGAAGAAGGAGGAGGTTGAGGGCAAGATGCGAAAGTAGTAGGTCTACGATAAGTGGGAGCAGAAGCTAGTGCAGGTGCTGGTGGTGCTGGAGTAGATGCTTTAGCTAAGCTACGCATAAATCGATGGGTTTCGCTGCAGAATTCCACTCCAAGTTACTTAAGCTGAATGATCGCATCGCCTCCTTAAGCTAGATACTCTTCAATTTTATGCATTTGAGTGGTCACCATGCTCTCGAGGCTGATGAGGTGCTCATCAAAGTTGGACATTGTTGTCTCAACTTTCTCTTTCATGGAGTTTAGCTAACCTTGCATGCTTTCTAAGATGGTCATTTTAATAGATGTGGAAGCGAATTGAGTCTGTGGCTCTGTCTGAGGCGAGGGAGCAGGAGATGGAGGTTTCGCAGTGTCAGGCAACTTAGCTGGTGCCTCAAGATCTGTGGCTGTCTTAATGTCATTATATTGTTGAGGTGCGTGTGCAGCTTGATCTAGATGTTGCAGATGTCGATAGCGTGCTTGAATGGTCCATGTCCTATCCACTGTGCGGTTATAGTGCATATGCCGTAATGTTGTCTCCGAAAGCATCACGGCAACCAAAGGCTCAAATGTGTCTGCATCGGCATAGACACAAGTCGGTCCGTCGGTAATGATATTGGACATAACATATCCATAGTAGAGGTGTGTGGTCTTAGAGGTAAATGTGCAAATCATCGTTATAAACAACCAACCAATCAAATCTGGCCTTTTCCGCTCCATGATAGACTGCATCCACCACATTTCTTTTAATGTCATCTCGGAAAATCTCCCTGACCATGCATTAAGGCTATGAGAGACGATGAGGTGTAGAATTCTCTCATACAGTCCTAGATAGACTAGCTTGTAGTTTACTTCCATCATGTTTGGGTTCTTGAAGATGATTTTGCAGGCTTTAAGGGATTGGAAGTGACTGGTTTGGTAGAAATAACTGCCGTCAGGAATGCTGGTGATCCGAGAAATGATTTTGCATTAATGGTGTAGGTATGGCCTCAAACAAGTGTCTGAAATTCAGTCATTTTCATTTTTCCAGTATGTAGGTTATTTGCATCCAAGTTCAAGTAAAATATTTTGACAAGAGTGTTAAAACATTTTCCTCTCTGTTGAAGGAAATCTAACCAACCAAATTCCTCAAAATGACGCAAATAAGGAAAATTAATGGATTCCAAAAATGAAAAATTGATTACTCGTCTTGGAGAGACCTTTCGATTGAGATAGGACATCAAGTATCGATCCTCTACCTCATGATTTGGGAAATCAGGGTTTGAGGTTGAAGCCAAGTTTATCTTTTGCCTTCCCTTTTAACCCACTTCTGGATTTTCAGTTCTAGGCATTTTTGAAATGGATTAGGTAATCTGAGTGAGAGGAGAGTTTCTAAGGTTTGAGCAAGAGAGGTTTTTGAAACTGACGAGATATCAATACTTTTGAATTTTGAGTATAATTTGAATGTGAAATTGCGTAAAAATATCAATACAATTGATTAACGTATCGATTTGTTTTTAGATCTGAAGAGAAAGATCGATATCTTCTTGAAGAGAGGTCGATACGTTTTGATATTTAAGCACGTGTATCGATACATTGAATTAAGTGTATCAATACATGAAAGCATATTCAAATTTGGGTCTAGCAATTAATAAGCATTAAATTTTAGTGGTTGACGAATAAATTTTCAAAATTTTCAAAGTTAAAGTGATTATTTATTGTTTGGATGCAAGGTATCGATCTAAAAGAGAGAATATCAATACATAATGGAAATGAGTTCCAATATCGATATATCAAGAGAATGTGTCGATATTAACATAGTGACACATGAAGGTATCGATAAGATTTCAATGGCATATCGATCCATTATAGTGGTATCGATATTCTGTGATAGATGTATCGATCCGATTCATTTCAGTAGCTAAATTTTGCCAGTTACATACACAGACATGAAAAACTCAACAATATTTAAACAATTTCCATCATTTCTAGTTCTATTCAAATTGCACAAAAATGATCTCTATCAAGCGATTTTGTGAAAATGTCAGCTAATTGAAGATTTGTGTTTATATACTCTAAGCAAATATCTTTTTTATTAACAAGATCTCTAATAAAATGATAATGAATTTCTATGTGCTTAATCCTAGAGTGATGAACTGAATTTTTTGTTAGATTTATGGCACTCGTGTTATCACATAAAATATGAATTTTACTAAGATCTAATCCATAATCTTGCAATTGGCACTTAATCCATAAAAGTTGTGCACAACAACTACCTACAGATATATATTCGGCTTCGATGGTGGAAAGTGCAATGGTGTTTTGCTTTTTGCTAAACCATGACACTAAGGCATTTTCAATAAAGTAACAAGTACCATTTGTATTTTTTCTATCTACTTTGCATCCTCCATAGTCGACATCCGAGTAACCTTTTAAACTAAACTCACCATTCTTTAGATAAAATAATCATAGATTTGGTGTCATTCTTAAATAACAAAATATTCATTTTACCGCACAAACACACTCTACAGAGAATATCGGGTCTAAAAGCGGTCAAATAAAGTAATGATCTTATCATGCTTCTATATAATCTTTGATCTATACTCTTTCTTTGATCTATACTCTTTTTTTTCTCATCTTTGTCTAGTAAAGTGGAAGTACTCATAGGAGTTAGAATAGATTTGCCCTCTATCATATCAAATTTTCTTAAAAGTTCTTTAATATACTTTAATTGGGAGATGTAAATTCCATCATTTGTTTGTTTAATTTAAAGTCCTAAAAAGAAATTCAATTTTCCTATTATGCTCATTTCAAATTCACCTTTCATAAGATCACAATAACTCATTTGTACTTCCAAAAATGATATCATCAATATAAATTTACACTAATAGAATGTCATCATCTTTGGTTTTAATAAAAATTGTAGTATCAATACTCCCCCTCATGAAATTATGTTTTAGCAAAAATTCACTAAGTCTTTCATACCAATCTCTAGGTGCTTGTTTTAGACCATAAAGTGCCTTAGTGAGTTTAAAAACATAATTTGTAAATTTATAGTTTTTAAAATCGGGAGGTTGCTTTACATAAACTTCTTCATTTATAAAACTATTTAGAAAGACACTTTTCACATTCATTTGATAAAGTTTGAAATTTTTATGGTATGCAAATGCTAAGAGCACTCTAATGGCCTCTAATCTTGCTACGGGAGCATATGTCTCATCATAATCTATTCCTTCTTCTTGACTATATCCTTTAGCTACTAATCTAGGTTTGTTTAGACAGATATTGTCATTCTCATCAAGTTTGTTTCTAAATACCCACTTGGTACCTATAGTTGGATAATCATTTGGTCTAGGTATTAAGATCCAAACAATTGATTTAATTCTTCTTACATAGCCATTAATCAAATTTCATCACTTAAGGTATTTTCAACTTGTTTTGATTCTATTTGAAAAATAAATACTAGATTTTGAACTTTATCTAGATTTTCATTAATTTCTCTTGTCTTTTTTCTAGTTTAACTCCTTGTGAAGGAACACCTATTATTAGTTCTTTTATATGACTAGAGTTGTATTTCTATGCTTTTGGGAGTTCCTTAGTAACTTGATCTACTTCTACAATTTCACTTTGATTTTTCAAAGACTCGTCATTTAAATTTAAGTTTTCCAAATTTTTAATTGCTTCTAATTCTTTCTCCTTTCCTTTAGTTATTAATTTGGCTAAGTCGGGATCGTATTTGTCAAAACTTATGTGCACACTTTCTTCCACGACTTGAGTTTTCTTGTTAAAAACTCTATAAGCTTTACTCTTGAATGAATAGCCTAGAAATATTTCTAGATTGGACTTTGACTCAAATTTTCCTAGGTTATTCTTGATATTAAAAATGTAGCAGTTACATCCAAATACTCTAAAGTATTTGATTTTAAGTTTTCTTTGAAAAATCAACTTATATGGAGTTTTGCTCAATATCTTTCTAATTAGAACTCTATTGGTTATATAACATGCGATGTTAATAGCCTCAGCCCAAAAGTATTCGGGTAGGTTATATTCACTTAGTATTGTTTTACCCATTTCTTGAAGAGTTCTATTCTTTCTTTCGGCTACTCCATTTTGTTGTGGAGTTCTAGATGCAGAAAAATTGTGAGAATATCTATTCTTATGGCAAAGGTTTTCAAATTCTTTGTTTACAAATTCTCCACCTTGATCACTTCTAAACTTTACAATTTTGAAGCCTATTTCATTTTCAAATTTTCTTGAGAATTTATCAAAAGCTTCAAATGTATTACTTTTATTTGCCAAGAAGAAAACTCATATAAATCTTGAATAATCATCCACAATTACGTATGCATATAGTTTTCCTCCTAACAATGCTACCCTATTTGGTCAAAAGAGGTCCATATGTAAAAGTTCTAAAGGTCTAGTTGTGGAAATTAAATTTTTGGATTTGAAAGAAGTTTTAATTTGTTTTCTTAATTGGGAAGGACCACAAACTTTGTCTTTTGTAAATTTTAGATTAGAAATATCTCCCAATAAACCTTGTTTATCAAGTTTTCGCAATAAATTCATACTACAATGTCCTAGCCTTCTATGCCACATCCAAAAGTCATCACAATGAGCTTGCAAACAAATGTCATTCATTTCATTCAATTTTTCTAGTTCTATGACATATACATCATTGGTCCTGGGTGCATAAAATAATTTATTTTCAGGCCTATCCAATACTTCATAACCATTCATAAGAAATATGATTTTATATCTATGATCATACAATTGGCTAATACTAAACAAATTATATTTAAGACCTTTAACATATAGAACATCTTTAATTGTGGTTAAATTAAAGTCAATAGTAACAATACCTTTCACCTTGCCTTGGCTATTATCTCTAAAGATCACATCTTTTCTTTTTTCTTTCTTTAGATAGAGAAATAACTTCTTGTTTCTCGTCATATGTCTCGAGCAATCGCTATTAAGGAACCACTTCTTTTTGTATTTGTTGCTCTTTACATGCGGTATCTATAAAAATGGCAAGTTTATTTTGGTACCCAAGTGACTTTGGGTCTATAGATATTAGTTCTACCCTTAAAGGTCTTGGTCATTTTAGCATATATAACCTCCTTAAGTTATGTTCCCTTAGGTACCCACATCATGTTAGGTCCATTATACTTATTTTTCTTATGTAAACATATGTTGCTATAATGACCTTTCCTATTGCAATAGTGATAAGTGATGAGTGATGTTATTTGTTGTTTAGCTTTCACAAAGTAGTTTGCATAGGACTTTTGTTTGATTCCTTATTTATATCCAAGTCCGGCTTTATTAAACACTAATCTTTGACTACTTAAAAACTTATCTAATAACTCTTTTCCTTGTGTAAATTTAGCTAAGATTTCTTTGAGAGAAACTATATCACTTTTCACAACTTTATTTTCTTCTTTTAACACGTCAAGTTTATTAGGTGAACTAGATTCACTTTTAATTTAAAGTTCTTTAAGTTTTAGTTTCAATGAGACATTTTCTTTTAATACCATGGAGTTCTTTTTCTTTGCTTCTTTATATTTTGCATATAAATCCTGAAAATCATTTATAAGTTTTTTATATAATGCACTTGTCACGCCCCAATCCGTAGACCCGAGTACGTAACAACTGCCACACATCCGCGAGGCATACTTTTCCCTTGTATTCCTCATGAATGTGTAAAGCTCACACATTTTCTAATATTACATCTTATTTCATAATTTCACAACATCATACATATATATATATATATATATATGAACATCAAACATTCAAAATTTTTAATGTTCTTGACAACCCCATA
>JAXCLQ010007773.1:0-24637 GCA_035584115.1 Cedrela odorata
GGAAGGAGTTGAATTCCGTCAGCATGCTCGATGGTCCAATCCGTGAATTCTGAAGAGCATCTTGAAGTCTATTTCTTGATTTATTTTGAATTTTTTACCTACTCCTAACTTTCATATTAATTTTGACATTGAAGATGTTCAAATTAAAATTTCTTTATGAAACATGAATTTGTGGATCTTTGATTTTTTTTTCTTTTTCCGAGCCTTTTAAATAGCATCAATCCAATTTTAAAGAAGAAAATTATGGCCAAAATACAAAGATCTTACGAGTTTCATTTTCGAATTAATCACCTAAAGTGTTGGGCCTCTAATAATAAACTTATAAGGTTTTGAAATTTTATAAATCTTGATTATATAAAGTATTTTTTTTAAATAGTAGTTCTTAAAAAAAGATAAATTAAAAATTTTAATTATTTGATAATTTTAGATAAATTGAAAGATTTTTACAACTCAAAAAATTATATCTTTTTATATTTTGACTTTTTAAATCTTAATTAATGTAGAAAAGTCATTTAACTAAATAGATTTATAATTTTATTAATAATTCTCTTTAATTTTATTATAATTTGACTTAGTAGTTTTCAAAACTATTAAATAAACCTTTAAAAATTATAAATTTAATAATTAAATTTTTAATATTTTATCTATATAATTTAATTTTAATTATTTATTAATTTTTAGTGTATAACCCATTATATTCTTTTTTTAGTTGGCAATAAGGAAAATTATAAACTTTATAAACCTAGATAAATTAATCAAAAAATTATTTTCGTAGATCAAGAGTAACATATGATAATACATCAAGATCCACAATTGATAAATAATATTAATTCATAAAACCTATTTCATAAACGATTATCGTATAATACAATTATTTTACCATAAATAAACAACTTGCAAACTAAAAATTTTGAAACTCTTTCACTATGATCATTGGTTTATATTATCACTTATACAACACACACTTAAACTATAATATATTCTCTAATCATCAAGAGTGGCAAATTATTTATCAATCCATCATTAAACAATGAAGATATTATGTCACAGCATATTTCATGAGCACTCCATATGAATTATCTTGTAAGTCAATTTGATATACTTTTTTTTTAACAATCATATATGAGTTAGACAAAGTAAATACTTTACTAGCAGCCTATAAGATCGACCACCTACTTTTACTAAGACAACAGTAATAACATATACCAATATAAATTAGATATATCAACATTATAATATTAATAATCTTATAATTAAAAATATTTAAGAATAACGGAATTTTATATATCTATTAAATTGACTATTCTAAGAGTTATTCTATGAACTTTATTATATAAAAAGTTTTAAATACATATATATACAAAATTGTCAATATTATTAATCAATGTAATAATGAGATTTTATATATAAGTGCGATTGGACCTAACGCATATCACTAACAGCCAGTTCCGCTACAGCTTGCTAAGTTGAATCCCGGGTGAAATCCTCGAACTCTTGCTTTGTAAACCTCCTCCGTTTCCCCTTTTAGGGGATGACGGGGTAGTAATCTCTCTGATGTAATATCCCCTTGCCATAAGATGGTGAAACCACACCTGTGACAATCAAAAGACAAATTAATCAACATCGTGAAGGTACATTGATATTAAATGACACTCCTCAGGAGTGAGAACCATACAAAATTAATGAAATAATATAGATAATTGGTGCCAAGGAAAAATATATATGCTTAGAAGCAGGCACAGAAATTTTGGAACATTGTCTTGTAAAGAAAGAAAGGTAGAAAATTACCCAAATCTTTGTTAGTTAATGGACCGGGACCTTTTGCAGTCAATCAGGAAGGAACTCCGGAAAGGTTATTAGCATAATCAATTACAGATGCACATGACATCAACAAGAAAGATTGTACGTGAGTACGTGCTCAGTTTTTCTTGGAAAACCCGCCATTAGATGGGTGATCAAATCGTATGAACATTTGCTAAACATGTTACCATATTTGTCTCTTCAAACAAAATGATAGTCACACTCACTTTATTACATATCTAATTTAGTCTGTTTTCAGGATAAACAAGAAAAGTTCAAATACATCCAATAATAAGAAAACTGGACAATAAGCATCAATCGACATATAAATAGAAATTCAAAAAAGCCAAAAATTAAAGCAACACCTTTAACAGGAGAGTTTGACCACGAAGGTGAACTCTTGGTACTCTTAGGGCTAGCCGTGACTCTCCTCTGGATCCAGCTATAAGTGATCTGGTAAGAAACTCAGCTCAACCGTGCTTTATTGTTTTGACCCGATCTGCGCAGTCTAATCCCAAGCCATTTTGGAGAAGTGATGATTGAGCAGACAGTGCAGCAACAAATCAATTGCCCCAATGCTAAAGAGGCATCCAAGGTGCTCTGCAAAAGAATACACCAGAAATGTTAAGGTAATACAAATCGTAAAATTATAAAATCAAAACCAAAAGACATTGTGTGTGGGGTGGATGTGTAGCAAAATAGTCAATACAACACCAAAAATTACAGAAAGTAAACTAGTATATGTGACACAAATTCAAGGGTAACAATTTAAAGATCATTATTCAATCTCAAATCATATTAACTTTCCCATAAGCAGATCTCAAAACTATGGTCCGGTTTCAGGTCAACATTCAATTTCAATTCAAATACTCCCAAAATCATTGGATACAAATTCAAGGGCAATCATTAAAAGGTCATTGTTCTTCCATGGAGGAAATGCAACTTGGGCAGGTTGGGACCGGGTGAAGTTCAAGCCATGCTTAACACACAAAGTGGAACACACTGCATATACAAATTCAAAAACTATTTCTTACAACCTAATTTCTTCGTGCTTGTATCAAGTTGAACCAAGCAGATGCCTTTGTCCAATAGGGGATAGCCTAGTTGGTTAAACTCTTTCAGCGAAGCATGAGCCTTGGGGATCACTTATCCTAACACCAACCTTGACGGTTTTATAGTTTAATTGGTGTTAGTGCTTGGGGGTGGGTGTATGTAAACAAAAAGGAAAGAAAAAAGCTCACATGCAGCTGTAGCATTCTCCACGAATTAAAATACTTATAACATGTGCATCAGCCACAGATAATTCTAAGTTTGGAAAAGTCCATGTAAGTATAATAATAAGCTAGTTCAACAGCGCAACCAGCATGAATACAATATCACACCTGGAATATAAAGGCCGTAGCAATAATACGCATAGCCCATTTAACAAATTGAGCTACACCACCGTCAATAGTTCCATCTTTTGAAATTACAAATTTTCTCACAATCCAGTACCCTAAAGCAGCTCCTGCAAGGACAATTCCTACTAGTACAAATATAGCGATCTGCAAGCAAAATAGAGATGTAGTAATTAACACATTAAGTTCAATTGGAACGAGCAAATTAAATATTCAAAAAAGAAAAGAATGATATTTAAAAGCATTCACAAGTACATGATTAGTGAAAAGGAGTCACATAAATCAAAGAAACTACTAAAGTCAAGTCTCCAAGCTTTCCCTACAGTTTCAGAAAGTTCCCTGAAAATGTCCCACATATTTTTCAAAAGTAGATGAAAGAATCACATGGTCTCAGAAAGCTTCAAAGGTTTCTCTTCTTTTCATACTTTTCTCCCATCTTCTAAAAACATTTTATTTGGAAAGAAAAAAGAAAAATAAACTATATTTCCATAAAAAAAACTACAAAATGATGTGTAGTAATTAAGAAAGCAACTATATTTCCCGAAAATATCATCTAAACAACTATATTTAATTAATGTTGAATTACCATAATGATCTCCTAACTTTCAAATTTTGTGTGATGAAATGTTAGCTCCCTGTTGCATCCATGTCAGTAGTCTATCCATGTAACACCAGGAAATTTGACACTCAAATAAAACAAAGACAATGAACTCTTCCAAATTATTCATTTTCGTGATTTATTTGGGCATGCTTTCTATTGTCATCTGATGCTAATTGCATTCATTAGCTAGCGCACATATACTAATTTCTATCAAACGACTTTTATATATTTGTCAAACAATAACCATTTCTCAATAAATATAAACATTTTTGAAAGCAGAATACATTTAGCAGCAAGAGGATCCATATTGCATGATCTGTTTGCCTTTATCTATTCAACATGTCTCCTAGATATCTTCCCACCCTAGCTGGGGAAAATTTGTCTAACATTACAAAATCACTTTTGGCCAAAATAAATTTCCTTCAGCTGACTGCATTGGTGATAGATCCAGATGCAAATGACTCATGTGATCAGGCATCTTGAATAAATTAAAACATTATTTGTCATGGCAAAAAAAATGAATAAAACAAGGAGCACAAGTCTTTCAGAAAAATAACAACATCAATTCAAAGGAGAATCTACAGAAGAAGCAGTTAAGCATTGTAGTAAGGTGAAGCAGACTTACTGGATTGTGCATCTCCTCACTCAGCCCAAAATTGATAAGAATTGAATTCATCAGAACAGACAATTGATGTAACATGAAAGATCCAGCACCAAGCTGAAAACATAATTAATAATAAGATTCATAAGCATTACAAATAAAAATAAACTTAAGGGTAAGAATTACAGGCATACTCACCACTGAACCATATATGGCAATATAGAAGATATTTTTTCTTCCAGTTGTCAATAGTTTCATTCCCTACATCAAAAACAAAATTTAAATATGAAAACAAAAATGAGAAACATATAACAATACAACATCAAGCTAAAATGAATAACAAATATCGTGTTATCCAGCAACTCATAAAAATACACTAAACTTGATGCAAGATTAATCAATCAACAAAAAAAATTTGGGAGGGGGAAAGAGGTGGTAGCAACATTGCACTTGTTTCTTTGTTTGCAGCTCCAACTTCCTTTCTGATCATGTATAACTTCATGTCCAGTAACTCTTTTCAGTCAGTAATCAAAGTAAAGAAAAGGGGAAGGTGGAAAGCAACAGAAGAAAGGAATTAAATACCTGAAAAAGAATAATTAGAACGACAAGAAAAACTCCTATAGCCATTGAACTGCTATAGTAAAAAGGAACCCAACTGCTGACAATAGGTGCCAATAGCAGTTAAGCAAATCCAGACGCTAGACAAAGGAGACGCCATTTCGGAAAATCTCCACAAACAGCAAAGATACATTACACACATTAAGAAATTCATATTAATAACATTGTAGGACATGAACAACTAATCAAGGGAAAGATAAGAGAGAATGCCATACCTTCCTCAACCGCAACTGAAACAGAACCAGATAATCCACCAACAAACATGATGCCAACATATCTATCCTCGTATGGTGACATGACAGTGCTCCAAATGCCCCCCTTCTGGATAGCTTTCCACTCATCCTTTTCACACTGACATAATCCAAGTGAATCATTCCTGCAAACTCCGTATTGGTCAGACACAACTTCCCACAAAAATTATTAAATATGGATATTACCAAATTGTGCGTGAGAGAGGCATAGAAGAACAAAGATAGATTTGTTTTTTGAAATGTCACTTACCGGTGAAAGCAAACCTGAATTTTACTATATGATCTCTCTGGGATTACAACAGAAGGAGCCAAAGTGACCCGATAGGAATTGGCATAACTCCCAAGCTTCAACCTTGAGTAACCAAAAACTTGAACTCTTTCGCATGATAAAACATCGTTGGAACCATGAATTGAGGATTTCTCAGAACGGGGATATGGGGTGACATCTACAGCTGGATTCTCTCTGTCGATACCTGTAAATTTATGATAATAACATCCGCTTTAGTGCAAGCAAAAAGATTAAAATTCTTAAAATCAAGTGTAAGAGACGAACATTAAGCAAAATCTACTAAATATATATATATATATATATACACACACACACACTCTAAACGTCACTTTGTTGCTTAGTTTTTCCCGTAGACCAGTGAATTTATAATAATAACAAAATTAAACAAACAAAAAACCAATAAAACTTAAGCATTTCTAAATCAAAATAGTAACCACAGTTAAGGCCGAAAGGGACGGAGAGACATGGATTTTATGCCCTTCTCGTATTTGTATGATTGCACCAAAAAATATAAGGCATCACATGTTCAACATAGGGCAATGGATGCTTCACTTTGTTACCAAAAACTTAAATAACAAAAGTTTAAATTTAAAATATTTGAGTGCTTAAAAATTATAAGTTAATGGTCTAAATAATAATTATATTTTAAGCTAATATAAGAGAATGTGAAGTGTTGCACAAAAAGAAAAAAATATATTATGTTAATATTAATATAATATATATAATAAAATAATAATATATATTTTTTATTATTTTATTAAATAGTAAATAAAATATTTTTATAAATAGAATGATTCATTTCATTTATTGATGTTCCATCTCAAATTCTCTCAATTCTTTAATTTCTTAACTTAAAAGAGTGTTCTACAATTGTATTCTCTTTATAATTAGATAAAAATTGTAATCACATTTTTTATAGTGAATTCTTTTACTTTACTCGCGGTTTTTCATCTCATTTAATTTAAAATTTTTTACGTAAATTTATGTATTATTTATTTTATTTTCATCATTTATTGTTGTGATTATATGGAAGACAAAACCTCCTACTTTATTATTGTACTGATACGGTAGATAAAGTTTCTAATTTTATTATTATACTTATATGACAGGTAAGGTCACTTATATTTGTATGCAAGGTAAAGTCTTCTATTTTCATAACAATTAATTATGAATTTTATTATAAGTTATAGATAAGTAGTCTCGAGCATCTGAACATAACAAAACCACTTCAACCAAGTTCCTGCTACATGATACCAGTCAAATTTTCAGACAAAAACAAGGCCCATAAATCACCCGTCGAGTAGCCAAGAGGATAATACATGTCATGTGGCAAGCTACACAAATTATATAAACACCTAGAACATTAAATATGCCGATATCCATTAGATCCTACCATTTGTAGATATTCCTGGTAATAAATAAATGCTTATTATGCGATTATTTATTTTATCTACAAAGAAAATTCATAGAACCAAAATCTAACCTGAACATTTTTAAAATGACCTTATTTTGAACCTATTTATATAAATAATCATTTTTAATTTAATTTTATCAAGTTGATTAGTATCATCCTTTTTGAACAATTTTAGACCATTTACACTTAAAACAATATTAAAATAATAAATAAATATTAACATTAAAATAATAAATAAATATTAGTAAATATTATTTTATATAATAAAAGCTATTGTAATCCAATGATAAATAATAAATATTTTTTATTTATTTTATTTTATTTATTTATTTAAAACATATAATATTAATATCTTATTTATTAACTATTTTTAATCCTATTTATTTATTTATTTTAAATAAATAATATTAACATATTATTTATTACTTACTTTTCTCAATATACATATAAATAACGAGTAATGAAATTAAATTTATTTACAATAAAATTTGCATAAAATTCTAAATTAAAAAATTAAAAAAAATTAAAATACCAAAATAAAAAATAAAATAAAATATTTTAAATATACAATTTTAATATATTATTTATTACCTACTTTTTTAAATATGCATAATAAATAATAAGTGAAGAAATTAAATTTATTTAAAACAAAATTTATATAAAATTATAAATTAAAAATTAAAAAAATTAAAAAATTAAAAAAAAAATCAATTTCAAGCATGACTTGAAACCAAGCACGTTTCTACGCTTGAAACGTTTATTTTTTTCTTTTAATTTTTTCTTTTAAAAAAATTATTTATAATTTTATGTAAATTTTATTATAAATAAATTTAATTACTTGTATATTATATATATTTAAAAAATAGATAATAAATAATATATTAACATAATAAATAAATAAATAATAAATAATTATTTAATTTTTATTGATTTTTTTAAAGATTCATTTACAATTTTATGTAAATAAATAATATTTTTTAATAACTTGTTGTTGTTTATTATGTATATTTAAAAAGTAGGTAATAAATAATATATTAACATTGCTTATTTAAAAAATAAAAAATAATTCGGTTGGTAGGAATTGGTCTTAAGTATAATTTTTATATATATATATATATAATTATTAAAACGAACTTGTTTTGATATTATATTTGTATTTTTATATAATAATTTTTTTTATTTTTTTATAGCATTATCACTTTGAATAATTAATTTTTTTAATGACTAGATTCAAGTTCTTCAACGAAAAAAAAAGAAGTTGAAAGTTACACTTACTTTGGCGATAAAAATATTGTCGATAAGATGATAAATTGATTATTTTTGTTATTTATAAAATGTTTTCTTTGTTAATTAATATATTATTATTTATTATTGTAAGAATTACTATTTTAAAAATTATGTTAGATGAGTGCTAATTATAATAAAAAAAAAATGAAGATATGAATTTTATATCAATTATTTTGAATTTAGAAGTTTATATATTTTTTTCTTTGAATTTATGATATTTTATATACAGATTTATAAAATAATTATATATATATATATATTTTATAAATTTATTGTGATCAAATTTATTTTATAATTTATTTTATATTAAATGAATTTAATATTTTTTTAAATGATATATTTTATTTTAAATTAATATTAAAAATTTATAATTTTAATTAGGTAATTTATAAGTTTAAATTTAATATATAATAATAACATAAAAATTTTTGCTAAAAACTTTAGCCGGTGATAAATATTAAAGATATTAAACTTTTTTAGCCGAGTAGTCTCAAACCCGTCCTACTTGAATTTATGGTTTTCATTCCAGATATCCCAAAATAAACTTTTTTAATAATCCTAAGTTCCCTTTCTTTTTCTTCCACACACTTTCTCGGCAACCAAACAGCACATCATAATAAATTCACAAACACATGATTTTGAAGAATATAAAGAAAATCACTTATCAATTTCCTTTTTCTTTCCTACATTTACCAAAACTCCCACCAGAGACAAAAATTGTTCTAAAAAAATATATTGAAACAAATAAAGTAATGCTCATGGATTCAGGTTTCGCTCCGTTTCCGAAATTTCCTCAGCAACCAAACATTGCTGAAAATAAATAAAAAGACAGAAACAAAGAATGAATGATGGCGTACCTTTGAGAGGGGTCACGTGATGAGCACGTGAAATGATCAACAACCAGAGGGAAACGAAGAGAGGAAGAGAAGAAGCATCCATTACTCCTCCTCTATGTGTTTGTGAAAAAACTTTTAACAGAGAGTGGAACTGATTTGGAATTTTATTTATTTATTACGCGCTAATATGCACTCTCGTGTCTGCGTATTGTGGTTGTTGCGCTGAGGGTAAGCAAGAATTGATGATGTAGTTAGCTTCAATTTCACAACATGATAATTTTCTGAAAAATAAAATTTTTACATATATATATATATATATATATATTAATTTGAATGTTTTTGAACTTGAAAATGTATTAAGAGAGTGTTTTTTAAATAGTAATTTAAAACTTAAAAAATAAATTACAACACACAAGTTTGTTTATGACAACAGTTATTTAGTAAAATACATTATCTTATACCTATTATTTAAATTTATTTTATTAGTGTAAATTTTAATTTTAAAAATAATTTATAAAAAATATATGTTAGGAGTAATGATGCCAATTTTGGATATTATTGTAAAATTGATACAAAATTATCAATTGGAGTCTATATTAAATTGATACGATTATTAATCATATATTATATAATGTATGAATATGTGCGTGAGTACGTGCATATTATATTTTATTATTTTTAAATTATTTTTAAAGTATTTAAAATTTGATTACTAAATAACATCTTATTTGAAAGAAAATCAAATTGGACTAGACTAGAAATGGATTGTTGCGTGTGGATGGTGATCTTGTGATTTGTTAGCGAAATTCTTGATATATTTGAATTTTAATGTAAAATTTTATATGTGTTGACATGTGGTGGTTTGTTCATGTATATAATATATTATTTTAGTCAAAATTTTTAATTTTTTTAAAAATAAATAATATAATAATATTAATTATTTTAACAAGTATACTTAATTAGACAATCGAGTGATATTTGCGTTAATCAAGTAAACCAATAAATTGTATTCTCATTTCTTTTATTCTTCAAATTATTTTTGTAATAAAATTCTAGCAAATTTGTTTATTACTGAGGTATTAGTTTGTTAATATATATATATATATATTTTTTTCTCTAATTTATTTAAGAAAAAATGTTAATTACTTTGTTATGCGAATTTTATTTAAATATTATTTGTGTAACTTCTCAGATAAACAAGGACAAAAAGGATCTATAAATCTATTACATGTTTTCAAATTAAGCAATATTTGTCCTTCCTCAATATCTAAATTCCTAGCTGCTCTTTATTATAATTTAATTTGATATTTATTTAAAAAAAAAAAAATAAGAAGAAGAGTGGTACCTGGACCGTCACCCTAGCAAATACCATTTCTTTTTCTTTAAAAAAAAAAAAAAAACAAAATCAAGAAAAAAGATATTTTTTATTTTGAAAAAATCCGGCAAACGAAAGAAGATTATGCAGTTTCAGCCAAACGACATCCTCTTCTCCATCTCTCTCCCCAAAACCCGCAAACAAACCCGCGAAAATCGCTTATTCAATATTCCAAATTCAATCCGCCCAAATGCTCAACTGAAGCAATCTTCTTCTTCTTTCTTCCATTACAACTATCTCTTCTTGATTGGATGGGAACTCTAGCCAGCTGTAGTTTTAGCTCCGTGAATTTCAGACTCCATTCGCTTCCTCTTAACACTGAGAGAATTCAAGTGTTTAAGCTCAAGAGCTTGAGGAAGAAGAAGGGTTATTTTTCTTTTCCTTGCAAAGGAGTTTCGTATAGGAGAGTGAGTTTTCGAAATTTTAGTAGGTTTAGGTGTTTTTGTAGTATAGATGATAATGATGTGAAGAGCAAGAATGAAGATAATGTATCGAAAGATTCGAGTGTCAGTACGGCGTCGCCTGAGGAGTCAGAAGAGAAAAGCGGCAGCAATGAATTCAGTTCGGACAAGACACCCACTTCTGTTTCTTCACAGGTAAATTATTTTTTTTAAAAAAGGAAATTCATTTTCGTAGGGGTATCATTATACATTTATGATGTTTCCAATGCTTCTTAGATTGCAAGTCATTAAGGCATCATTTGGCTGGCATTTTGGAAGCTTTGCTCAGTGTTTAGTAGTAGTTCATAACTTGGGAACCAATTTTGTTGATTGATTGTGTATAATTGACAAGGGAAATTATTTTTTTGCTCATGCTTTGTGCATATTTGTAGCGCAAATGGTTGCTATGTGTATTCTTGTGTATACATCGTGTTGATCCATGTAATCCTTATTTTGGGTGGTTGATAATTAGCTTGTGCACTAGATGTGTAATTGCAATGTAAATGAGGAATATCTCAATTAAGAATGAGCATTGCAAGTCTGTTACAATATGTTTGTGCTTACTTTCGTTTTATAGAATTTGAGTCTTCAAGTTGGAATTGGAGGTCGCAAATGAAAATCTTCTATTTGGTTTAGCAATGGAATTAGTAATAAATATAAATGAACATGTTGTTGACCCCAAGTCTACATAAACAATGCCGTTGTATAGTCAAGAGTTTACGAGGTCTACAGAGTTTCAATTCTACATTAAATTCAGCTCTGTGCTTAAAAATGTTGGTTAGAGATGCATGATAAGACATGCATGGTTTTACTTTGTAAGTTTGCAAACTGTATATAATTTAAGCAACATTTCACTTTTTCTCAATCAAACTTTTGGCTTTTTTGCCATAGATTTTGGATGAAAATTTTTATTTGCCTTTTGCTTGGACATATGCCTTTTAAATACTTAATTTCTGGTAGGTATTTGTGTTATTCAGTTTGAAAATAAAAATGAAGGAATTCCTGTTGTGAATATTTGTAAAGCCTCTGTAAATATACAGGTTTAAACTGATCCATGATTGGTAATTTTCTCAAATATGTCTTGCAGTTTGTTACTTTCTATCACTGGATAACGCTGGATACTTTATACATATAAAACTAGAACTGATGCTTATTAATGACATGGGAAGAGAGAGAGAGTAAGACTGAAAATGAGATAAATGTCTGTTTTTGTTTGTGTAATATACTGAGATGATGATTCTGATTTTTATGTCTTATTATTATCCTTCTTCAGCCACCTACTATATCTCCTGTTGGACCAGCCTATAATAATTTCCAAGTTGACTCTTTCAAACTGATGGAGCTTCTTGGACCTGAAAAAGTGGATCCTACCGATGTAAAGCTAATTAAGGACAAGATCTTTGGCTATTCAACATTCTGGGTGACCAAAGAAGAGCCATTTGGAGACCTGGGTGAGGGCATTCTTTTTCTTGGAAATTTAAGGGGAAAGAGAGAAGATGTATTTGGCAAACTACAGAGTCAGGTGGCTGAGATCACTGGTGATAAATACAACCTTTTTATGATTGAGGAACCCAATTCTGAAGGACCAGATCCGCGTGGTGGGCCACGTGTTAGCTTTGGTTTACTGCGGAAAGAGGTCTCTGAACCTGGACCAACAACCCTTTGGCAATATGTGATTGCTCTCTTGTTATTCCTTTTGACCTTTGGTTCTTCTGTGGAGTTAGGAATTGCATCTCAGGTTAGATAATTGCCAATTCATTTTGAAAGACCCCACCTCTCTAATTGTAGATGTTTCTATCCTTTCCTATTTCCTTTGTATTTCTTGATACTATCCACATTTCGTGAACATGTATTTTCATTATTTTTCAGAAGTGTAATATTAATCGCATGAAATTTGTTAAACAGATCAATAGACTTCCTCCGGAGGTAGTAAAATACTTCACAGATCCAGATGCCATTGAACCACCAGATATGGAGGTTCTATACCCTTTTGTAGAAACTGCTTTGCCCTTAGCATATGGTGTCTTGGGGGTTCTACTATTTCATGTAAGTGACATCTCTTTCTTTTTGGTTTCGCTAGAATAAACTCATGAAGTAGTTTTTGGTTGCCTATCACATTATACGGGCTGTGCTATGTTCAAAAGATTATCTACTTTTTGTCTCTATTTTCATTTTTTCTTATCATTTTATAGATGAAGTGCCTAAAAGTCCCTATACAACGGTCTTTCTTTGTAGTCTACTCTTGTTAGTTCCAGTGTATTCAAAGCAACAAGTTATGCCAAGGCTTCAGATGAAAGTTAAGCAGATAGGACTTAACAGTGCTGTAATATGCTATACACTATGTGACAATATTGAAGATATAAAATCAACTTCTCTAACTTAAGTTGGAAAAATGCTGGTATAGTCATTTCTGAAAGTCCAAATTGATCGTCTGAATCTAGCATGCTGTTTGCTTAGTCAAAATCTATTCCTTTAAATGAATCATAAGGTTTTATCTTGTGCTAATGCTATCCATGTTTGGTTTGACATGCTTCATTTTTTATCAACTTGTTAACGCATTCTTTATATCGTGCCCAAACCACATAATTTGCAAGCAGTGGAAGTTAGGAACCAAAGTTTATGTTATTCTGATTGAACACATTGGGTTTGATAATTAATGTTTCATATGTGTATGTGTAGTTTGACATTAGTACTATGTTGAACACCATATTGATCAAGTCACTTCTGAAACTCGTATTGTACTACAAATATCAATGGCTGATTACAGTTCCTTTTCATATATATGTTTTCCTTCTGTATTCTTCCCCTGACTGAATATCATAATAATAGCATGTTTTGGTATTGCTTTGCTTAACTTTGTTCCAAACTAATTAAATTCTTATGTAATTGTGTATCTCTCTAATAATGAGATGGTTATTTGCAGGAAGTCGGCCACTTTTTGGCTGCTTTCCCTAAGAAAGTGAAACTAAGCATTCCTTATTTGATTCCAAACATTACTCTTGGCAGCTTTGGAGCAATCACTCAGGTAAATCTTATGTAATTTTTACAGCAACTCTAGACTTTGAAACAAGTTGGCAAAATGATTTGTTTATGTAACATGAGAAATTTTGTTTTAGAGTCAACACAATAAATTCCCTCACAGAAACAATGTAAATGAAGATGATCCGTTTATAACTAGTTATGGTATTTTTATTGATGTACCTTAATTGTTTGTAACTATGGAGGATGTCTAAATATGGGTATGCATCATGTAGTCTGTAAATTTATTTGAAGCCTATGAATTTTAGGATGTGCCTGGTTAGACCTGAGATGTATATGGACCCTGACTATGACAAATAGGAATTTCTTCCATAAATTTGTTTCGGAAGTCCATTTTCTTGTTTTATGCTACTTAGATACTAGATATATTTCGAATATTTATGGAGCTTTTGTCTAGACATTTTATTTGATTCCATCTTTGGACTGATTATACACTAAAATTATCCATTCATAGGTAGATCTTCTTTGCCTTGTTATTTTTAGTTCAACAAAATATGAAGAATGTCAAAAAAACATATTAGGTGAAATTGAAAACTTTATATAAGTTAATTCTGTTGTGTCTGTTGTGATAATAGTTAGAGTATTGCTGCTCATTAGTTATTACTTTTTGTAGTTTAAATCCATTCTTCCAGATCGGAGTACTCAAGTTGATGTTTCACTTGCGGGTCCATTTGCTGGTGCTGCATTGTCGTTTTCAATGTTTGCTGTTGGCCTATTGCTCTCATCAAATCCAGATGCTGCTGGAGATTTGGTGCAGGTTCCCAGTACATTGTTTCAAGGTTCTTTGCTTCTTGGTCTCATCAGTAGAACTACTCTTGGTTACACGTAAGTCCCTTCTCTGCTTTCACAGCCTTATTCAACTAAAAAGTGAAACCGTGCTGGTAATGGGCACCATGGCTATGTTTCCCATTTCAATTAATCTAGCAGATGACTATCAGAACTTATGAATTATGTCTCTCATCAGAAATTTATTTTATTTACACAATGCCATTATTAACTTGCAGAGCAATGCATGCTACGACAGTCACAATTCATCCTTTGGTGATTGCTGGCTGGTAATCCACAATTTCTAGAATTTCTCATTATCCTTATTATGGTGTGAAATATGCTTACCATACAATTTAGTGTTGCAGGTGTGGCTTAACCACAACAGCTTTTAATATGCTTCCCGTGGGGTGCCTTGATGGTGGAAGAGCTGTACAAGTACCCTTCTTTTCTTCTGTTTGACTAGGACATCTATACTTTTTAGGTTTGAGCTTACGTCAAGAGGTGTAATTTTAACTTGGACAGCAATCTAATCACATATGTTTACAGGGTGCTTTTGGAAGAAGTGCACTGATTGGCTTTGGCTTGACAACTTACACGTTGCTTGGACTGGGAGTGGTATGCTTATTCGCTTATTCATTCTAGTGTTAATAGATCAATTTAGAACGCTGCATACATGTCAAATTTATTTGTATAGTATCCAAAAGAATTCAGATAGTTAGATATCGAAAAACATTAAACAACTAATTATCATCTTCTAGAGAATCATAGTTTATATGTTCAACATTCATGTCACTTGGACAACTCAACTAATTCAAACTTCCTCATTCTTTCCACGAATGCAGAAGTATATATTTTTGTCGATTGAATTCTTATTAATTTTTTTTTCCTTCTCCCAGCTTGGTGGACCTCTATCTCTTCCTTGGGGACTGTATGTGCTAATATGCCAGGTATGCAGGAAAAAAAGTACCAATAACTGCAACTTACTATCATTGGTTTTCAAGCCTTAAAAATCTTCTTCTGATTTCTGCTACGAAAATGTTTTCAGAGAACTCCAGAAAAACCATGCTTAAATGATGTGACTGAAGTTGGAACATGGAGGAAAGCATTTGTTACTGTGGCTATTTGCTTTGTTTTGTTGACACTCCTTCCAGTATGGGATGAGCTTGCAGAAGAGCTAGGTATAGGTCTTGTAACCACATTTTGAAGCATCATGCATAGAATATAGCCAATTTTTGTCTTAAATCAAATTGATAAAATTAAGTGGTTAGCTAAATTGAGTCATATTCCATCTGTATCCATTCTTGTAATTATTTATTTTTCATTTTTTTTTTCTTTCAGAGATACCTTGGTTGTAAACTCATCTAAGAATTGAACCTTTAATAGCAATGTCATACATCTTTTATGCCATTTTTTATGTCTGCAAGTCTTATAGTGCCTTAGAATCTGTTTAGAATTAGAATTGAGATGTAATATCACATTATTAGCCGTCAAGTGATTAACAAATATTAATTGTTAAATAAAAGTGAGTGATTATCAAATACTTTAGTTATTGATTATGTAACAAGTGAATATTACCCAAATATAATGTGTTGCACTACAAAATTTCAAAAGCATTTAGGATTATTCAAAATTGAATAATTTACCTTTGAAATAAATTCATTACTTAATTCAAATAAAAATCATGTTTAAAAACAAATTACTTACTAATTGATATCATCAAAGCATTTGAAGAATTAGATTTTTAAAAATTTATTTCATTAATAGATTAAAATATATATATTCTTGAAAATAGAATTGCAAACGACGTCGTATTTCAGCCTAACAATTGTTCTTGCTAAAACCAGAACAAACTATGCTGCATTGTACAAAGATACTTCACCACCACCATGGCATTCCGCAATGCAACAACGAACCAGAGAAACTGTCACCAAAAAACCACAGAAGAAGAACAAAAGCACAGTCTATTCCTTCACTGTGCGCATCTAATCCTACCATGGTTAACCCCAGTAGAGCTAGCCAACGCGTCTCAAGCCTGCAAAACCCTGTTTCAAATCTCCAAATCCATCACTTTATCCCGCTCCCTCGACGCTTCCAGGTCCTTCGAGAAATTCCCCATCCCATTTCACAACACCGTCGATAACATCTCGTATGCTCACTTCATCTACACCCCTTCACAGATAATTGCTTCTTCTTCGCAATCTCTACAGCGTCAAATTTGGGGCTCCAGCGACGCTGCTAAAACCAACTCTAAGCGTCGATTCGGCCAGGAATGGGTTTCTAGGATGGACGATACGGGTGAAAGTGTATCTGGGTGTGAGTGTGAAAAGTGTTTGGAAGCGGGAAATGGTAATGAA
This sequence comes from Cedrela odorata, assembly GCA_035584115.1. Taxonomy (NCBI): domain Eukaryota; kingdom Viridiplantae; phylum Streptophyta; class Magnoliopsida; order Sapindales; family Meliaceae; genus Cedrela; species Cedrela odorata. The sequence goes on from JAXCLQ010007773.1 coordinate 17,071, forward strand.
TTATTTGGTTGTCCGTGTTTTTCGGGACTGGAGGAGCTGGGCATAGTGAGTGAGTGTGGACCGAGTTGTGCGTGCAGGTCGGGGTGTGAGAATCGGGTGACTCAGAGAGGAATATCAGTACGGTTGCAGATAGTGAGGAATGTGAAAAAAGGGTGGGGTTTGTTTGCTGATCAACTGATACGGCAAGGGCAATTCATCTGCGAATATGCAGGTATTGGAAATTAGTACAGTGCCATTGTTGTGATAATTGTTTTGAGTTGTTCATGCTTGTGTTTTTAATTATAACTGTGTCCAATTGCATGTGCTTGATGCTTATTCGATATAGTAAGACTGAAATTGTGTTTTTGGAAAACAGCATTGTGACATTGTTGGAATTATTGTTTAAGCTTTGTTTGATCACATGGAATTAGAGCTTTAGAATGGGATTCTGTGGAACTGGAGAAGCTTTTGTTATTCTTTGAAGTAGAAGAAGGACGATCTTCAGTTTCATACAATTTTAGTTACCTGGTGTTTTTGTCGAATCTCATGTTGCAAACACAGCCTCATAGTTTTTAATGCTTACTAATTGAATTAGTTTTGCCTACTTGTAAGTAAATGATGTCTGTTTAATACAATTTATGGCAGCTTATGCTTATCTACTTGATAGATATTTTAATGTGTACGAGTAAATGAACTGAGATGGATATATTCAAAGAATAGATCAATAGAAATTAGATTACAATTGTAATTTCTTACCAATGGAATTATGAATCTGTCACTGTCATTTATTACCTGATTATATTCTTTGTTCTTATCTTCTTACTCTATTCATTTTTTCAAATACCTTCAAGTGTCAATCCATTGTGCCCATATTTGTTAAAGTGATGATTATTGGGGGAAATTTATATTTCATGTAGTCGACTTGGTTAACATCTGAATGTGATGGATGAATGAACTAGATTTATGCGCTCTCCTGTAAATCCAACTTAAGATCAATTTACTAGGACTAGGGGATGAAAATAGCAAATTTGGGACTTATAGCCAGGAGATTCTTCAAATATTATGAAAGTTGGGGCACAAAATAAAAAAACACAGGAGAAAAGAAAATGAAGCTCTGAAGCTATCTCTACAAGTTATTTGAGAGCATTAACATTAGATCACGTGTTCTTCTAATATCAAGTTATTCAGTCTGACCATCTAATACCTTGTAATTTTTTGTTCTGGTATGTTGCTAATCTCTGAGGCGAAGGAAGTTTGTTATTACTCATGAAAATTTGGCTCGTTAGAGTTAACCTGACATTACTGTGCAGGAGTAATTTCGTTTGGTTCATTTTGACATCTGCTTCATTTACTGGAGAATCTTCATTTTATATTTTGGGCTTGTAAGTAGTATCAATGAGAATCCTGTATAAATCTTTACACATGAAGGCTATACTTGAATTTTGGAAGAGTTGCATAATCAGTAGGATAGGTTTTTGGACGCACTATGGCTAACTTCTTGTGTGGGCTCTGATGAAGTATTATTTATGACAAAATTCTCTAAAAGGCTACAGTGATGCCATTGTGACACATCCTTTCCAGTCATAAATTAGATCTGGTTTTTGAACACAGATCTCATTGGATTTATGAAGCATTATGATCATTACTATTTGCTTTGAAATTGTTTTTAGTATCCAAAAACAATTTGTTTACTTACGGATTTATGAAAAAGAATAGTTTGTTTTTTTTGGATTTGTTGGTTTTAGATTTTGTTTCAATTGATGTTTTCTTGAATAGGTGAGCTTTTGACGACGAAGGAAGCAAGAAGGCGTCAACAAATCTATGATGAACGTGCTTCAAGTCGTGGAATTTCTTCTGCTCTTTTAGTTGTGAGGGAGCACCTTCCATCTGGAAAGGCGTGTTTGAGGATGAATATTGATGCCACAAGAGTTGGAAATGTTTCTCGATTCATTAATCATTCTTGTGATGGTGGTAACCTGTCGACAAAACTTGTGCGAAGCTTGGGATCTATGTTGCCGCGCCTTTGTTTCTTTGCTTTAAAGGACATAAAAGAAGGCGAAGAACTTACTTTTAGCTATGGGGAAATTAGGGTGAGGTCTAAGGGCTTACCATGTTTCTGTGGCAGCTCTTCTTGTTTTGGAATCTTGCCTGCAGAACATACTTGATTAGAAAAAAAAAAAAAAGAACAAATGAGAGGAAGTTTAGAGCCTTGGTGCTGGTGATTGATCTCATTGCAGTTAAATGCACTAATATAGAGGAAAATACCAATCGTTTCCGCTATTAATTTTTCAACTGTTTTTGGCCTTGTCCTGTGCTAAATTTCAACTACTTGAGCATGTCAACAATCTTAATTGGATGTGTAATTTTTGACACAATGTGCTAAATAGACATAAGTTTAATTGGATATAAAATGATATAATTATTAAATAAATACATATAATATGATTAATAATTATGTTAGATTAGGGTTTATAGTTTTTATACGTGAATTTATTTATAACAGGTAAAACTGTTTATGAAATGATTAATTATTTGAGTAATTATAATGTATTAATTTATTTTATATATTTTATATTTTTAAAAATATTTAATTATAATTAGAATAAAATTAATTATTATTTGCGTATACAATATCATAAATATTATAAAAATATATTATAATATATATAAAAATATGTTAAATAAGTAATATGATTATAACTCGTTTAATAATTGTGTTAAATTAAAATTTTTAATAAAATTATTAAACAAATAAAATTAAAGATCAATTTTTAATTCTATCCTCGAATGACATCTTTGATGAAAAACATTTCTTATTTAACTTAGTTTTTATAATGAAATAATAAAGAAAATTATTTATTATGCATTTATTTGCGCTGGGTTGGCCCGTGAATTGAATCAATCCGATCTATCAAAATTCAGGCCCAGACCCGCCCATTATACTGTTTATCTGGTTCGGGAAAGTTTTGGATTTAAATAATCAGGCCGTGCCAGTTCTATCAATTTAGAATAAGAGGCTTGACTCGTAATGAATCCAAAATTATTCAAGCTCATTTAAGCATGACTTGTCCAATTAAATTGGTGGTTTAAGCCCATTTAACCCGACAGATCATATTTAAAAAAAAAAAATTGTAGGGAATCCCTACAAATTTACAAGAATTGTAAGTTGTAACGTTGCATTCACAACATTTTTTTTATTTTTATTTTCTAATTTTTTTAAAAATTTTTTTCTCTATAAATTGTCATCCATTTTCTTTTTTCAATTTATTTCTTTTACTTATTTAATTTTTTTCAACTCAATTTTCTTTATCTCAACACAATACTTATAATCAATTAATTCTTCTCTTTCTAAATCTTAAATATTTACTCTCACTTTCAATTGTTCAGAAATTTTAGTGCAAGCAAATTAGAAGTACTACAAATTTTGATAGTATAAGGTTAGCAATTATATTAATATATTTTATTTATTTATTTAATTTAAAATTTTAATTAGTATTTAATTTAGTTAATTTAGTTAGTATTTAGTTTAATTAATGATTTTAAAATTTTGTCACTATTTAATTTCAAAATTTTAGTTAGAAAATAATTTAGTTATTTTTGTTAGTATTTAGTTCAGTTAATAATTTAAAAATTAATGAGGTTAGTAATTTAATTTTGGTATCAATATAAAAATTAATGAGGTTAGTATTTAATTAATTGTAAAATTTTATTGTTAATTGCTAAATTTTGTTAGTTATTAATTTAATTTTGTTAGTAATTTACTTTTTTATTATTGTTGTTAATTATTAATTTTAAATAAAATTTGTTAGTTATTAATTAATTATTATTATTAGTTATTTTAATTGTTATTTATTTTACTTTAATTTAATTAGAATTATTTATATTATATTTTATTATTATTGAATTTAATTATTTTAGGCTAGGAAATTAGAATTAAATTTAATGTTTGCTTTAGAAAGTTAGAATTAAATTTAATTTTTGCATTAAGAAGTTAGAATAGATAATATACAAATTTAATTAAAATTAATTATTAAACAATTAAACCAAATTAATACACCATTTGTCACAAGAGTCACACAGATTTCTTTATGATGTAAATGAATCAATACCTTCATTCGAACAATGCCAATATGTTCTAAAAGAACAATCTCATAGTATAACAAATTTAAAAAAAGTTACAATAGCTGGTAGTAGTTAGAGTAGATAACTTAGGTCTGAAATATGATAATTTTTTTTTAAAATTGAGTTTGGTAAAGTAAGATGTAAATTTTGTAGTGCGATGTATGTGCAAAAAAAAAAAAAGATGGGTTAGACACCCTTAAGAGATACATAGAAAAAAAAAAATTTAGGATACTTAGAAAATTTGCAAAGGCAAATACAAATTAGAATAACCGGTGGGGTACTAAGTGGTAATTTTTACTTTAATTTTACCATGTCAAGAGACACAATTTGTCAATGATTGATCGTAGATGATCAACTAGTTACATAAAGTGAATCCATATATTTTGTTGAAATGATGCAACCATAACAACCTGCTTTTAAGAAAATAACTAAGACAACAATATGAATACATATACTTAAAAAATTTGATGAGATTAGACAAACTTTAATCTCCATTCTCAAATCAAACAATTGTATATTTTTATTGACATCTAACAATTGGAGAGGTGTTAATGATTTATATTATATTTGTGTTACTTGCCATTAGATTGACGAAAAGTGGCAATTAAATAAAAGAATTATAGGATTTTGACATTTTGAATTTTCACACAATACAAGGATTATTGCGAAAGTTATTAAGAATGTTATACGAGAGTTTATAATTGTAAATAAAATTCTTTACATTTCATTTGATAATACATTGAATAATACAGTTACAATTCATCTTTTTAAATATGTATTAAACCCATGCTTAGAAGGAAAAGTTTTTTACAATATGTGTGCTTGTTACATATTGAACTTATGTGTGTAAGATGATTATCAAATAATGAGACCAACAATTATGCAATTATGAGTGTTGTGCTTCGTTTAAAATCGGATCCAGCCAAAGCCTAAACATTTAAGTAATTGTGTCATCAACACGGGTGGATATATAAAAAATTGACTCTAAATATGACAATAAGGTAGAACTCCACTTATGAAATGCTCAAAAATATCTTGCTTTACAAAATTCCAATAATGAAATTTTGAAACATGGAAATGAGCGGTTATGAATTAACTTATGAACATTTTCGAGCTGTTGAAATTATTTCACAATTTTTATCAACATTAAAAGAAGCCACAAAAATTTTATCTGGACAATATTATCCAACAACGCATCACATAATTTTTACATTATGTAGCATTGTATATGTTCTTAACTAATACATGGAACATCCGACATTTTCCAGAGTAATGTTAGTTATAGTATATAAATTTAGAAAGTATTATGATAATATGCCCATTTTATATTGCATTCTATTATGTCTAGACCATAGGATGAACGTTTCTGGTTGTGAAACCCTTATAAAAACAATTTTACAAAATTTTAAATCTAAATAATTTCGAACATTTAAGCTGCGAAACCCAAATACACATCTATCGATGTAAGAAAAATTTATCATCAAATCTTTCAGGTATTTTTTATTCGTATGAGATTGTGTACTTTGCAGGTATTTCTACATCTATTGGTTGTGAGGGCTGTTATTCCTCTTCCTTTACTCCCATTATTCCTAGCAGCAGTTGAAATCTGTGCATAGAAGTTAACACAAGACCAAGAAGAACGTCATCGTCATTCAATAAGCTCTCATACTAAATGCAAGGTCCAACTGTTGAACCAAAGGTAAATTTCGATATTCTAAAGTGGTAGAAAGAAAATCACAAGTTTTTTCTTATCTTAGCAAGAATGACACGAGACTTTCTCATACCATTAGTGTATACAATTTCATCAGAAAATACATTCAGTTTGAGTGATCGAACATTAGACTCACGTAGAAGTACAATGGCTCCAGAGATTTTGGAGATATGAATATGTTTCAGGGATTGAGTCAACAAAGAAATGAGACTACAGCAACTTTAACAACAATCAGCTCCTACAACTGACTTTGGCTATAAATGAGATAAGGGAGAGAAAGAGGAAGATGAAGATGAAGAGGAAGACGAAGAATAACGACAGTCAATTACGAATTATAGTAATTAGGATTTAAATTTAATAATTTTTAATGAGGTAAGACCCAATGTCACCCTCTTTATAATATTTTTTTAATTAACTTGTTCTGTTTTTTTATTTATTATTATAAAGTATAATTGAATATAAAAAAATTTATGAGGCTTAGGTTTAATGTCTTCCTCATTGTATTTTTTAATTAATTAATAAAAATTAACATCATCGAAGGTATTTTTTTTAATAATTTTTGGTAATTTATAAAATATTTTATTTAATTTTAATTAAATTGAAAAAAAAAGTTGAACCTTACAGGCCCATTTCATGAGTTGGAATTAAATCATTAAAGAACTGGACCGACATTGACCAGTTTGAAGAATCGAAATCAGACTGACCGGTTAATTGTTTCATCACCGGTTCAATTAACTTCTAACTGCAGAACTGATTTGAACCAGCCAGTCATAGTTTCCAGTTCGACTGGTTCCTCGATCTGGACCGAACCTGCCTGGAACCACCAGTTCTGAACAGATAGATATCATTAATCATGGTCTTACACTTTTGTACTCCATTTTTGTAATTTTTACATTTAATCGAGCAAGTTTTACAATTTCAAGTTAGAAAGTAGGTATGAATATTGAAAAAGGGCAATGTTAATGTTAGAAGAAGCTTAACATGAGAATTGAGATGAGCCTGATAGTAAATAGTGTGACATGATAACACACGCACACGCAATACAACAATGCAATGCAACAATGTTCGTCTATTTGCAAATTGAAAATACAAAACATTCCATGCACTACGGGTAACACAAATCTTGTGCCTTCCTACGAAGACAGTTTGCTTTTTCATGTTACTTTCAAAACTTTACCTTAAAATTTTTAATTTTAATTAATTACCCATTATTTTATTTTCATTAATTAATAAAATAAGATAACACACCCATAAAACCAACACCTACTTTGCAAGTGCGCCTCACACTCTCAACATAGTCTTCCTATTTCCCATCCTCTCACACACCACACCAACCACAACCTCTCTCCCTTTCTCTTCTTTTATATTACTATTTATGCATCCCAAGTTTTCTGGAAGAAACATAAATTATATAAAATAAAAATAAAAAATATTGAATAATGATAGTATAATATTAGCTCTAACTAAATTGAATTCATACTATCACATAAAGATTTAATCAACTATTAAACATATATTACTTTACAAATAATACAATAATATTATAGTTAATAAGTAATATTTAAACATAAATAATTGATAAAATAAATAATTATTTTATAAATAATTATTAATAACTACAATAATATATATATATATATATATATATCAAAAATTACTTTAAATATTGAAGTAGTATAATATTATTAGTTGTTTCTAAATTAAACTATAACATAATATTATTGTAACACACACACACACACACACACACACACA
>JAXCLQ010007773.1:29161-45514 GCA_035584115.1 Cedrela odorata
TTACTGCAGTTGGGAGATTGTTTGCATTACACACAAAGAAAAAGAATTAATTTACTAGAGGATGGCTGACATAAGAAGAATTTAGTTATGTGTTATTGAATAGATGATCATTTTTAAAGGGGAATGATGATTCATTGAATTTGACATTGCTAGAGATGTATATTCTAATACTATGATGAAGACATAAGTATCATTTATGATGAACACTTACACCTAAGCGCACACATTTAGAGGTATGGAAGTTCACTTTATGCTTGTTATAGGGTCTTAGGAAAAGAAAGCATTCACAACCAAATACTTAAATCAATGAGAGGTTTAGTTTGGTTCCATACAATTTTTTATAAGGTATCAAGTCTCCTTGGATTGGTGTTGTGGTTCTGTTGATAAGATAGGTGGATGTATTAATAGATTCCCACCAAAACCTTAAAGTTAAAGATGCTTAGGCTATTAAGGTTAAACTTTTATTTACTACATGTCTATGTTTCCCTTCACATTTTCCATTCTGATTATATGTTTTAAGGATAAAAGTATCTTAAGTGAATTCCTTTTATTTTGAGAAAATTTTTGAATATTTTGTATTCTCCTCTCATATCACACTAAAAAAATTTAATTTTCTTGTCAAAATATTTCTCTACTTGGGTTTTAAAAGTGATAAAAATGGCCAGAGAGTCAGATTTTTTAGTGAGAGGAAACATCAAAGTAAAGTTACTGAAATCATCAATAAAAATGATATAATATCTAAATCATTATTTTGAGATTAGAGAAGTAGAAACCCAGACACCGGAATGAATGAGTTCCAAAAGACTGGAAGTTTTGGTTTCACTAATTTTTAAACTGAACCTATGAAGTTTGCCCAGCTGACATGCATTGTAGAATTTAAGTAATTATTTTTCATTAGCAATAGAAACTTTACAACTTGAGAGGGTTTGCCTAAGAGTTGTTACGTGTAGATGACCTAACTTTTTATGCCAAAGGTTTAAATCATTTTCAACCATTAAACTATTGCTCTTTGTACTGATATTAGTTAACAATGAAGACAACATGAACTCAGGCTTGTTAAAGTTAAACATGCTCAATTTAGACTTTAATTTATTCTTGGAAACTTGAAAGAAAACAGGAAATTCTTGTTTGTAAAACCCTTTATCATCCACTCCTCTAAGCACAATTCTCCTATACTCTTTATCCTTAACCACACAAAAATCATCACAAAACAACACAATAACATTATTGTCAATAATTAGATTTGATATGCTGATGAGGTTTTTAGTTATGTAGGGAATAAGTAACATGTGTTTTAAGTGAATAGGCATATGAGTATATACATTAGATGAGTGAAGTGTTGATGTCCAATGTGAGTAATTTCAAGCTTTTCTCCATTACCTACTGCTAGCTGCTCAGTCCCATTGTACTCAGATGCTTGATTTATGTTGTTGATGTTATTTGTAATGTGGTTTGTGGCTTTACTATCAAAATACCATGAAGGATCAGCAGGATTCTCTAAAGATGCCATATATGCCTCTTTTTGTTCTTGCTTTGTTGTGGATTGTTGTCACACCTTCGCCCGTAGAGTCTACACATGACAACCACCACAGACCCTTGAGATATATTTTTAATCTCTGAGCATGTCCCTTAGGTCTGTAAAGCTGTTTGGGTACCTGTTTCCTGTGTAATCATTCTCATAAACTTGTCTCTCTGAGACATTTTCAAAATCATCATACAATTAAAAGTATTTATAATTTAAAATATATACAAGGTACATCATCAAATTACATTCATTGGTTTATATCCATAAATATGTACATACAAAAGTTTTACAAAACAATCCCAATGGACTTTCCTACACAATTAGTAAGTCGAAAACAAAACCAATACTTGAGGGATTTATACCTCTGATTGACCACCATCACCTGTTAATGCTCTTTACTTCACTCGATTTCTTGAAACTAGATGGTGAGAGGGTGAGTATATGGGGATATACTCTGTGAGTGGACAAAAATATAGTTTTTAGAAAACACACACACACACACACACATACACATATATATTGTTAAAACTATTTATTTTAACAAAACCATGGCCTGTTATTCAAACATCATTGGGTTGGCTCCTTTTCTTGGTGATCACCCTGGCCATGGGTAATTCTGAGACCGTCAGTGGGTTTTATGAACTATAAATAATGTTCATAAAATAAAAATAATTCTTTTATTTCAAATAAAGAATGCATGTTAGTTATTTTAAAACTGGCCCACCATTGACATTAGTCTCGAGTAGTCATGTGATAATATTTATGACTATCCTCGTCAATCCTGCAGATGAGAAACTCCATATCATCATCCACTCATATAACTGTCCTACCTATGGCGCACTCACTTAGGTGGTCTCTCATAGGTCTGTCCCTAGGCTATTACTCTATAGCTACAGTCACATACATACTTGGTCGTCCCAGCCATCACCAATTACAAAGCCACAAATATGTATATATTTAAAATCAATTTCATTTCCAATCACAATATAGACATACAATTTCAACATCAAACTTGGCCTCCGGGCCATTTACATATAATTTTAAATGTCACAGGCCATTCATATTTCTTTAAATAATAATAGTATCAAATCTATTTCTTAAAACATATAACAGTAAGTTTCATAAAATAGTTTCAAACCAACCATGTGTTTAGATCCACTCACGCCTAATGTGTTCCTCTCTTGGGTGTTTGACACCTATATTATACATGTACAACATTATAAACTTCCGAATTTTCTAATTACTTAGTATTTATGCATGAAATGCAAATGTGATGGACGTAATATCTAAATTTTCTTAGTTTGACATATTTAACCTTACGACGCTTTTTATTGAGGGTCATTTAGTTGATTCCCAACAATAGAATCCCATGACCATAGTTATCTTAATTTTTGCATTTTCATCTCATATAGTTATACACATTTCAAATGCTATTTTACCATTCATTTAATATTTTATACTTCCTAATGTCGCCAATTAACTCTAATCTATGTTTCTTACACAAATTTAATCAGAAAACCTCGATGAACAGTGAACCCTAACATTCAAATAAGCTTAAATTCATTAAATTGAACTTAGAATGGATTTATAGACTAACCTTTAAGCTATAGATGTCTTTAGAAACCTCATATTGGTGTTTAAACTTAAAACTTCCAATTTGATTTGAAACCTTAACTCATTCCCGTACTCGTCCTTACTGTTTTAAACTGAAATTGGTATCACATTATTGAGGAGAAGATGAGAAGTCATATGGGAGGCAAAAATCTGACCAAAACTTAAGTGATTGACTTTGATTTGTGAGGAAATATGAGAAAAAGAATAAGAGAGAAGTATTTTTAGAGAAAGAGTGGTAAATGAACGAATAAGAACTCTTGGAATCGTTTCCCCCTTGAGGGTATTTATAAAAGTCTATGAAATGAGTCATTTGTCCGTGAATCTTGCCCAAATTTGCGTAACATATCAATACTTTTAACTTGGGTATCGATACCTTTGGTCTAGGTATCGATTCGTTCCTTAAAAATTCAATTTTGAAAATTTCATGGACCTCAAGTATCGATGCATTAGCCTTCATGTATCGATCCTTCTCCTTTCAATGTATCGATACCTTTGTTGAAGGTATCGATTTGGTTCAACCTATAAATATTTTTCAACTCTCTGTCTGACTATATATTGATACCTTTGATAAAGGTATCGATCTGGTCCAACTTGTAATTAATTTCGAACTCTTTGTTTCGTAATTTATTGATACTTTCTTCATAAATATCTATCTGGTCGACTTGTAATTTATTTCAAAGTTTTTGTCTTGCAAAGTATCGATTCTCTCTTTGTAGCTATTGATACGTTCAATGAATATCAACATGCATTTTCAATGTATCGATACATTTGAGCAATGTACCTATAATTCTATTCTAGGTATTGATCTCTTTATCCTCAGAAGAGATTTTTTTAAAAACATTTTCTCTTCATTTTCAAATACCCATTTCGTTTACCTTTCGAGGGCTTCACCCCCAATCCCCCACAAGAGTGCTACCCCTTAACCTTGTTTGTTAACTGGCTAGCGAGATCGTCGAATGTTTCAGCGTAAGGCAATATGCAAAACCCAACTTATGAAAAATTTTAAATTATATTTTCAATTTCATTGTATTTTTGTTATTAAACTTAAATTTAAATTCACTTAAACCTCGTTAATGTGCCAATTAATCTTGTGTAATGCACCTAAAATAATGAACGTCATGAAATAACCATATTACCCCTATGTTCGAAAAATGGGGTTTACAATTGTGGTGAGAAATCACAATTGAATCTATACTAGCAATTGGAAGTCACATGTTCTATCTTGTTACAAATGTTTGCCTTATTACTAAATCTTCTTTTACCTCTGCCTTGAGATCCTTATGGCACTGCATTTCCTTTAAAATGATTGTAACTTGTGTTGAACGAACTCGATGGTGTAGGTTTGTTGTTGAGGTTCTGTTCCTTTTGTGGTTGCCACGAGTTTAAGCAAAATTTGTTGAGAAATTGGGTTACATATTCCTATTGTTAATAGAATGGTTCTTTTCAATCCTTGTCACTACCCGATCTACTTATACGGGTACATAACAATTGCCACACAACTGTGAGATATACTTTTTACCTGTACTCTCACGGTTGTGTAAGGCTTCCAATATCTATCCATATATATATATATATATATATAATTCCAAATTTGATATTTCACATATATGTTTGTACATATATACATATATATATATATATTCCATAACATCTACATCCATAATATTTGTTATTTACAATTCGGTAACAGTACATAGTTCATGGATCCTTGCTAAAATCCCATATACATATATAACAGCGGAGACATTAAATACCTACAAATCTCCTGTAATCGTACTCGGCAAAACTAAGTTCGAGGGTGTAGACTCGCGACCTCCTCGTTATCTGTCTAATCTAAAAATATTTTTAAAAGAAAATGTGAGTATAACTTAGTGAATAGATGGATATTAGTAAACTTGAAATCATTCATAAACGCATGAGCAAGAGTTTCATTTTTTACAAAATAACACAGATGTTTTGCAATAATTGTAAAACATTTCTTCAATTCAAATTAAAGCATACTTGAAAACAATATCACATTTAAAATCATTGCATAACCAAATAAAATGATTGGGCTTGCTAGGAAACTATCCCCCGAGACACCTAACAATGCGCTGTTGATTGATATCTCGAGATTCGCTAATGATTTATTTTTACATCAGTATATAAAATCATTTAGCACATTAGTTAGTGTTAGTCTGAATAAGTGAGTGCAGTACCAAACATCCACTTATTCAACAATAACATCCCGGAAAGCTCACCTGTAATGGTCCATCTCTCAAGGTCTACAAATAAAAGGAAAGCTCACTTGTATTGGTCCATCCCTCATAAACCATGTAGTCTCTCCGTGCACGAACACACTCACACTAAGCACTTGCACTAAACAATCTCAACACATACTATCCACAAAGCATTTTCATTATATAAGTCATACAACCAGAAAATTAAATTCATCCCACATCATTTCAGTTTCAGTAACCTTTTCATAAATATTTCAAAAGCATTTTATAAATTACTGTTATTCAATGATATCTTAAATCATATTCAAAATACATTTAATTTTCGTAAATAAATAAAATAAATTAATATTCAAATATTTCATAAATCATTAAATAAATTAACATGTAAACTTATTCATTTAAGAACCTTGAAAAAATCCATCTACTTACTCGTTACTCCATAAGATATCTGATTCAAGGTGTCTGTGTTAGATGTTCGGGTCGTTAATCACCAAGACATATTTTTTCTCTCCTCCTCCCTTTTTCTTTCACTTTATTCTTTCTTTTCTCTCTTTTTCTCTCTCTTCCTCACCCAGCCGACCACACCAGGCCTCCCTCTTTTTTTTTTTTTTTGCCACCACTTCTACTTTTCTTCTTAGCTTGTCAATTTCCACCTTTCTCTCCTAGCTTACTGGTTGTCTTCTTCTTTACCTATTGGTTACATTTTTGGCTCTTCACTTTATTCTCTCTTTTATCTCTTTCTTTTTTTTATTTTTTTGTCTTAGTATATATAGAAGGGTTTAATGATATCACATTGATAACATGAATATATTTATTTGTTTTTGATGATGACTAAGTATTATTGTAAATGTCAAGTTAACATATAATGATAAAATGATCTTAAACTTTTTTTTAGAATTAAGAAACTTATGTATAAATATACTTGTAATCAATTCTTAACAAACGTGTATGAAAGTATCTTAAAAGCTCAAACATGATCAATATGTAAAAGCAAAGAGATTGATACACCAAGATAATGGATCGATACCATTGAAGAATAGACCGACACTCTTAAAGGAGATCGATACCAAGAAGTGAGAATATCGATATGTGCTAATGCAACAGCTTCAGATGAAATTCTTAAGTCAAAATAGATCGATACACCAAGATAACGGATACCATTGAAGAACAAACCGACACTCTTAAAGTAGATCGATACCAAGAAGTGAGAATATCGATATGTGTTAAGGCAGTAGCTTTAGATGAAATTCTTAAGTCAAAACAGATCGATACATGAGCTAGAAGAGATCGATACATGTCTTGTCCAAAAAGTTGAAAAATAATTATAGAGTAAACCAGATCGATACATGAATTTGAAGAGATTGATATAAGTCAGTTTCAGAGAGTTGAAAAATAATTACAGAACAAACTAGATCAATACCTGAGTTCAAAGATATCGATACCAATCAATTCTAGAAAGTTGCAAAATAATTACGAAAAAAACCAGATTGATACCTGAGTTTGATGAGATCGATATAAGTCAATTCTAGAGAGTTGTTAAATAATTACAGAGCAAATCAGATCGATACCTTAAAGAAGAAGATCGATACGTTGTAATTTCAAAGAGTTGAAATTTATTTACGAAGTGAACCAAATCGATACGTGAAGGCAAATGGATTGATACTCAGGATTCAGATTTAATTTTTATACAAAGAGATCGATAAATAGCAAAAAGAGATCGATACTTCCTTTGAAATTAAGGTTCAATAACAACTTCTACAGCATTTATGGCAGATATTAAATGCACCAAATCAAGCCATTGGACACAAGGGTCTCCACAAAATGAATGAATATAAATAGAAGAAAAACAGTGAAGGATAATAGAGCTATTGTTGTGATCAAATTGAAAAACATTCTTAAAGAATATTCTCAACGTGAATAGCATCATTTTCTCTCACTACTGTAAAAACTTTCATTTCTTGTTATGAGAGAGTTCTTTGTATAAGCATATTTATACATTTACTTTAGTGTGAGAGCTTAAAAATAGAATTACATTTCTCAAATTGTATTGGGTACATCTTTACCCGAAGTAAAGAAAATTCTTGTAGGTTACTTTTCACCCATGATAAAGCAAGTGTACGGTTGCCCTTTACCTCAGAAGGAGTTGTAGTAGGTTTCACTTAACCCGATGAAATAAGAAGATATTAGAACCTCGGTGGTAGTAATTCATATATGAGAGAGTGGATATAGGCCAAGATTTACTGAACCACTATAAACTGTATTTGTATTTCTCTCTCGAATACTATTTTATTTGTTGTATTGTACTGCATTTATTTTAAAATTCTAAATTTCTAAAACCTAATTCACCCTTTCTTCGGTGTTGCCAACTGGGCCAACAGAGTCTAGTAATTTGTAGAAAATAAAACATAAATTTAGGATTTATTTTTGGATTTAGTTATTTAGGCTTAATATTACAAAATTTAGTTTTGGGTTGGCTTAGTAAAATTGGCTTACACTTAGTAAAGTTTTGGAATTAACATAGAAATACTATTAGGGCATTATATAAATAATATAAATATTCTAATAGTGGCCCCACACTTTTCACTATTTGCACTCTTCCCCTAAATTATGGAAATTTTGTTTCTTAACCCATTGATTTAAAATCTTCTTAATCTAGTCCTTATGTTATTTATAATTATCTTGAAAATAAAAGAGAAATAAAATCATATACTTAGGTTTATATATATATATATATATATATACACACACACACACACATATATATATGACACTTTATGCCTAAGCGTCAATTTAACTACACGTGCGTACTTATACAAGTTACCTTGAAACCTAACATGTTCAAAATGCGTCAATAATGTTGGAATCAAATACACTTAGGGTATATCAGTCTTTATGGGTTCTACAATCTTATTCTCAAAGCTCAAGAGCATTACATAGAGATCCTGCAAGTGTAACTTTTCTATCCTAGAGGTAATATTGATAACTACAGAATTATATTCTGATCCTAAACCTTCCATCAGATGCAAGATTAATTCATCATCAATCACCTTAGTTTCTAAAGCTTTTAGATTATCCACCAGACTTTTCATATATTGTAATATTCATTCATGGACATGAATTCCTTTATAGTGTTTTGTATATGTGGCTTAATTTGCATGATTCTACCTGTGGTCTGAGTTGAAAAGAGTTTGCTTAAAGTTATTCATACCTCTTTTGTAGATGAACATTGTATTGTGGAAGCAAGCACACTCTTGGTCATTGAAGACAATAGTCATCCCATCAGCATTTGATCATGTTTCATTCATACTTGGTATTCCTGATTTTGTATGGTTATTACATTTTGTTGCTCATCTACTATAACATTTATGCACTTGGGAGAATTTTTTTTACCATCTATGAATCACTCTAGGTCATTTGCTCGAATACTTGGAAGAATTTGTGACTTTCATAGTAGATAGTTGGTTTTAGTATGTTTTATGGGTGTGATGAATAAGAGAGATCCATTGCTTTGTGTATTTGTGTTTATAGTAGTATTTTGAAAGGTATTGCTATGGTTGCTTGCCATGCTTGAACAATTTTGATATCAAGTTGAACACTTGACTCGTGATGTAATTAATAATGAATAGTTTATATTATATTTTAATATTTTTAATTTATAGTAAAATTTATTTATAAATTTTATTAAAATATAATTTAAATTATTAATAATTAATTATATTATGTGTCAATATCGGTTTAAAAATTAAAAATAAAAAAATAAGAAAACATATTAATTCTTTACTAAAATGTTTGTTATAGGTTGAGCTTTTAAATTTTATGTAATGGTGGTAAGTTGATAATGGCTGGACCCTCTCATGGTCCAGGCCTAGTATGGCGAATTAGTTAGATTGAAAGATTTTGTCATCCAATTGAAAGTTACGACAAATAAATGAGTAATGTACATGAAATAAGTTAAAAACACATAATCCAGATATCCTTGAGAGGCCCATCTAGCCTATGTCAACTTGTTTTAAAGAACCTTTCTCAATTTTTGAATCTGTTAGGCAACCTGAAGAATATTGCATATAGTTGTCTAATGCAAACATTATTTGGCCTTGCCCAAACACTTGATTGGAGCTAATCATCTCGCCACGATATGTGATCAATTGAAATGGAGACATTTGTCCACTTTTGATAACAGATAATCCACCTATAATCATAGGAGTTAGCAATTGTCAAAATTCAAATAAGTGTTTGTTATATGCTACCAAACTTTTTCAGATATATTGAGAATAAAGAAACTTTCTAAGACATTTCATTTAATATTTTCCTATCATCAAATTATAAATAAAAACCCCACAGATTTAAATATTGAAAGGTTATCATTGACAACAAATGACATCCCTAATTTTAACTTTGATTATAGGAAGTTAAAGAAGAGGCAAACCAATTCATCCAATAATATAGGGACCATTTACATCCATGTCCGCCACAAAAAATCTATGCTCATGTTGACACCTAAGAAGAAAAAAAAAGTTTCAACAAATATTATATTGATTGAGATATAAATTTTATATTTTAATTTTTTAAATTAATTTCACTATAATATTAAGAATAAATGAATTTTGATGTGTAACAATTACTTTAACTTGTAAAAAAATATTAGGGGTATGTTTCTTATTGTTTTTGAAAGGTTATTTTTATTTTTGTTTTCAAAAAATAGGTATTTTGTGAAAATAATATTCATAAAACTAAAATATAAATTTCACTTTTTAGTTATACTTTTTTTTTTCACTTTTTTTTTTCTTATTCTTAGAAAATGACTCTCTAATCTCTATCTCTTAACAACTCTATCAAAATATATAAGATTAAATCACTTACCTTAAGAATAGAATAATATGTTAGAGATCAATCACGTAATCGAAAAGAACTCTCTGATCACAATGTGTTTTCCTTTTCTCTTGGTTCCTTTATCTCTTTACTATCTCTTGTTCTCTGTCTCTTTTGTTAAAGAAAGGAAGAAAGAAAACCTTCTCATCCACACTTTATTAACGACGTTTATTGAACGTGAGTGAGAGGGCAACTGCTTAAAGCAATTGTTTAATTCAATTGTGCAAGTGCTTGTAACAGTTGCATCTTTGTGGGTTGGGCTGTGTAATTGGATAACCCATTATGAGTGCCTAATCCAAGTATAACATTGTATGGCTTATAAACACAATAATGGACAATGATGTAGGTATAAGAGTTGATATTCTCAATTGTAAGTATATACAAGAGATCTTTAAATTTTATTCATTATATCCCAGACTTATTTTGTTACGTCAGTTGTAGCATATTCAATCATTTTATTAAGAACTATGTTTTACTTATGATATTCCATGTATTCACAATTGTATCAACCCTTAGTGTGAGTTATAAAACTAGATGACTTGTGAACACGTGTTTGATGTAAGAACCGAAAAATAAATTTTCCTATCACACTCATGTCTTTTAGTTTCAAATCAACTACTTTTTTAAACATATTTCATAGATTACATTGTGTCATAGCCATAGATAACATACTAAAGTAGCAATCATCAATTTAATACTTCAAAACATAGTCAATAGTAATATAAGATACATGTAGAGATCAATATTTTTTAATCTTAATAAAACTTACACAATGAGAATATATCAATTTACTCACTCATTTTTCATATTGCCATATATAGAGCACACATAATATGAATTATGTGATACAGTGATTTAACTTTTACATAAAAAAACATATATAAGTTTTTTGTTTTTTTATCTCAATTACTATATAGATCTAAGCTTAGTCGCTACTCAAGCGCCTAACTTAAATTCTCAATAGCTCATGTATCATTAATGTCAAATTAAGATTTCATATCTAGTTAATGAGATTTCCCATGATAGTGGGTATTATTATGTTCAATTTAAATTTCAAATTAATATAAACTTCATAATGACTTATTAAGGAGATACTTTTAAAAGAAATATTCACTAGCTTAGTGATTAAACATTATTACTATTGTTTATTATTTCTTATATCTCATCTTAGGCCACTCACATAGCCACAAAGGCGACCACTTGTGTAAGAAAATCAATCTAAACCTAACGACATAATATTTTAATAGAATGTGTGTAAATATGATAATACAAATAAGAATATACAAACAATAAATATATTATGGACAATGTTGATTTAATACAAAATTTATAACAATATCATAATCTACATAGTCCTTATGACCTATCATATGATGGGTAAAAATCTCTGGTCATAGGTTTAGTAATTGGGTTTACTGTCATTTGATGAATAGATATATATTGTATCCACACTTTCTTTTTTGTCACAATATCTCTAAAAAATATATATTTTGTCTCTATATGCTTTGATTTGCCGTATATTTTACATTTTTGGTATATACTATTACAACTTAATTGTCACAATATAATATCATTGGTTTTGAAGTATTTATGACAATCTTGAAATTCTCAAGAAATCTCTTAAGCCAAATTGCCTCTTATACTGTCGCAGAACATGCCATAAATTCAACTTACATCATGGATAGAGCAATGCATGTTTATTTCTTACTACTCCATGAAATAACACCATTTATCTAAATCATTACCCTAGTCAACATCACTGTATCCACTCAAGCGTAAGTCTCTTCCTTGATAGCATAGAGAATAATCTATAGTGCCTATCAAATATGTTAGTATTCTCTTAATTGGATCCAATGCTTTCATCCAGCATTTGATTGGTCTATGCTTACCAATCCTGTAACATAACGAATATCAGACCTTGTACACTTCATAGTATACATGAGGTTTTTGACACTGACATAGGAAATTTTTGTTATTATTTCTTTCTCTTGTATAGTTTTAAGGCATATATTAAGGTTAATAAATTGTCATTTTGAAATTGGAGTATCCATAAGCTTACAAGTAGTTATATTGATCGTTCAAAGATTTTTATAATGTATGTTTCTTGCGATAGAGCTAGAATTTTTTGAATGATTCCTTTGAATTTTGACTTCCAAAATATAGAATGCTTCACACATATCTTTTATCTCAAAATTTAAAGATAACAATTTCATTATAGTTAATACAATTTATTTATTATTTTTAGCCAATAAAATATTGTCTATATAAAGATAATATTACCAAATTATCCTCAAACCATTTGATATACACACTATGATCCTCTTTAGTCATCACAAAATCATATGTTGTTATAGCTTGGTGAAATCTAAGATATTACTTTTTTGAGGATTATTTTAGACCATATATGGATCTTTTAAACTTGTAAACTTTGTGCTCTTGGTTTTTGGTAACAAAACCTTTTGGCTGATCTATATATATTTCCTCTTCTAGTTATCTATTAAGAAATACAGTCTTTACATTCATTTGATGCAATTCAAGGTTTCAGTGCACGACAATAGCTAGAATTGAAGAAAACCTTATTACAGAAGAAATGTTTCTTCATAGTCTATATTATCTTCTCGAGTATAGCCTTTAACAGCTAAATGTGTCTTGTATCTTTCAATTGTGCCATTAAAGTTACACTTGATCCATTCATTTCTAATGGTTGGACAATTAGGCAGTAAGTCAACCAAGTCCCAAACATGATTGATTTTCATCGATTCCATCTATTCATCCAGATTTCCTTAGCCTTTAAAGTGAGAGCTTCATCCAATATTTTTGGCTCATGAGAAGCAACCATAAATGCTTCTCTTTCAATTTAAATCAATGACATAGAACTTATCATTGATTGCTTCAATTTATTGAATGATTCGTTTGAATTGATTCAATAGGTATATTACACACACTAAAGACTATATGTCCGAGTAAATTACCATTTATTATTGTTTGTGGATTGTAAGTGATACCACTATCAGAATTATCCAATTCATAAAATCAAGTATCTTTAACAATATCACTCATAATGGAAAACTCATTTTTCAAAAAATTGAAATCTATTTATTACGAAAAATTCAGTCACTTGACCATCCATATATTCACTAATAAACACGTATCATTTAGAATACTTAGAATATCTTATAAAGATACATTTTCTTTCTCTTGCATCCAACTTTCCATGTTTATGAGACATATCATGAATGTATGCTGTAGACCCCCACGGTCAAATGTAATTTAGTTCAGCTTTTCTACTAGTCCATAATTCATATGGAGTGGAAGTAACTATTTGGAAGGAACTCAGTTAAGTATATAAGTGACAATTAATAAAATATCTTACTAGTATGATACCAGTAGATTTGCTTATGCCAATATTGACCTAACCATTTCAAGCAATGTCCTATTCCTTTTTATATTACATCATTTTGTTGCAGAATTTTAGGAATAATCAATTATCATTCTATACCTTTCTCGTTACACCATTCTTTAAACTAATTAGAAAGATATTCAAGTCCACAATTAGTTCATAAATATTTAATTCTTTTGTCTAATTATTCTCAACTAAATTCAAATATAATTGGAAGTAATCTAATGCGTCCAATTTATGTGAGATAAAATAAGCATGACCGTAAAGTGTAAAGTCATCAATGAATTAATAAAATATGAGGTTCCATGTCTAGCCTTTACACTCATTGGATTACATATGTCAGAATAAATTAATTGCAATAGATACCAATATTGAAATATATAAGATTAAATTACTTACCTTTAGAATGAAATCACAACATATAGATCAATCACGTAATCGGAAAGAACTCTCAAATCACAATGCATTTTGCTTTTTTCTTGGTTCCTCTATCTCTCTGCACTCTCGTGTTCTCTTTTGCTCTCTATCTCTTTTGTTAAAGAAAAGAAAAAAAGAAAACCTTCTCATCCCCACTTTGCTAACAACGTTCATTGAAAGTGAGAGAGAAGGTAATTGCTTGAAACAATTGCTTAATTTAATTATATAACTGCTTCCAGCAGTTGCATTCTCATGAACTAGGCTGGGTTATTGAACAACACATTATAAGTGCCTAACCCAAATCAAACAAACTCTCTCTTTAAAAATTAACTATAGTGTGTTTTACCACTCTTATTTTCAAAATATAATTTTCAAGAAATAATATCAAACACATTTTTGAATTGTGAAAACATAAAACAAAACCACTATTTTTATTTTTATGAAAACGCCCTTCCAAAAATAATGCATTCAAAATCTTAATTTAATAGCGTTATATTGTAAAATAATTTTATATGTATAAATTTACATTCCGAGTATTGTTATCTAACTGATAAAATCACTTAATATTGTATTAGATTTTAAAATTTGAATTTTGCTTACATGAAGATGGGTAAGATGTTTGATTTATATTTAAACATCTTACAAAAAATTTAACAAAAGCTATTATTTTACATACAATAACATTTTAGTCCTTAAGTTTTTATACTTCCACAAATAAATAAATATTTCACACGTTCATTTCACTAAGTGAGAGACAAACAATTAAGATAATAATTTATGGGTGTCTAAGCTTTTATAATTTTATAAATATAAATATATTTTATTTATTTATATTAATTAAGTCCCTAATTCAATTAAAATACGCAAATATCTTTAACAGTTAAACAATATGCTCTAAGATTATAGTAGTAAAAATTAAGATTATAAGAATAATTTAGTTATTTTAATAGAGATTGGAGTTGCGCTTCGGTCTTTAGTCAGACGAGGAAAGTACACCTCTTTTATCTTAAAAAAAAAAAAATGAAAAAGTTCCAATCCCTTTAAACAGAAAGTAAAAATATTTACTCCTTAATCAATTTGAGAGTAGAAATAAGTGATTTCGGACTAAACCTCCCTTTCCCTATAGAAAAGAGTTTGGAATCCCTCAAATATAAAGTAAGATGATTTTTTTCTTAATTAATTGGAGAGTATAAATCATCCATTCTAAATATAGAATTTCATACTATACCACATACGGACTAATAAAAATCACCCATTTTGGGTGCAGAATTTCGAGCTACACTATATGGGAGTAGAAATTGTTCATTCTGGGTAAAATATTTTGGGCTATACCATATATGAACCAATCAAAGCTCTCGAGTAGAAGTAGAAAATTATCCGTTATGGGCATATGCTATAATATGCAATATAGACTAATGAAAGCTCCCAGGCAAAAAAAAATCATCGGCTCAGTGTGTAGAATTTCAAGATATAACATACATGAACCAATTAAAGCTCCCATATGAGAGTAGAAATCACCAGTAATAGGTGTAGAATTATGGGGTATACCATATATAAACCAATCAAAAGTCCCAAATGCAGAATTCCAGACTATACTATAAACCGACCGATTAAAATCCCTGTAGATATATTAAGCTATATTGTATATGGACCAATCAAAGTTCCGAGTAGATATTCTGGGCTATGCCATATAAGTACCAATTAAAGTTCTTGATAGATATGTTGGACTATCCTATATATGGACCGATCAAAGCTCCTCCAAGCTATACTATATATGAACTAATCAAAGCTCATGATAGTTTATAATACATAGACTAACCAAAGCTCCAAGTCGATACTTGGCCAATGAAACCTCCGTCCTGCTGATAGATATTTTGAGCCATACCGTATATCGACAAATCAAAACTCCTGGTAGATGTACCATATATGGACTAATTAAAGCTCTTGGTAGACACTTTGAGCTATAAGGGACCAATCAAACTCCCGATAGATAAGATTGTATATAAACCAATCAAAGCACTGGTAGATATATCATATATGTACTAATGAAAACTCCCAGTAGATCCCTAACCAATCAAAACTTTTTAAGATTCTTGGTAGATATTTGGACTACAGCAGAGTGGCAGAAGTAGGATTTTACTTTAACGAAGGGCTATGTTTGAATAGTAATAAAATATAAAATTTTTTTAATAAAAATATTATGATGTTCATTAATTATGCTTGAAAAGTTTTCTACACTTGATAAATTATTTCAAGCACATTAATTTGAATAGAAACTCAGTGATTATGCTTAGTAGTCATCTGTCATA
>JAXCLQ010007783.1:0-43937 GCA_035584115.1 Cedrela odorata
TAGTGTTTGCAAGTTGCACTCAAAAGCCAAGCAACAAAAAGGCAAATAAATTAATATTGGCGATAAATTTCACAAGAATTATATCAAAAAAAAGTCAAAGAAGAGACCCACTACATGTTTTGCCGCCCTTATTATCAGAACAAATAACATGAAACAATGTCGATCTAACACATTATTGGCAATTAATCAATAGAACAATGTCTCCAATCCATGCAGGAACATGCGATTATTGCTTGTCCACCAAGTTGGGATACATTATGAATGATTAGTCATTGGATACAATTTACTTACTATCTCTGAATAACGTCCATTCAAAACATGTTTTTTGAAGATATCAAAGACTTAGTCTTGGCAAAGATTTTCTATTATGAGGAAAATTTGGCCTTAGGATTCCAGAAATCACACACTATGACAGAATATTTTTGTTGAAAAATTTATCAAAATATAAATGTACAGAAGGGCTAGGCTACAAGATTGTGCCATTCTTCAATGCTACAACTACTTTAGTGGCTGTGGTCACAGTTCCACAATAACTCCTTTCTTATTTAACGCTTAAGGTAAACTATAAATAATGTTTTCTTGAATTTGCAGCCATATATATATGATAATGATATATTTAGATATATGTATACTTCAAGCATTGTGCCAATTTCCTTTAATTATCTTGATCTTACAAGAAAACCCAAATCAATAATTTAAATGCTTATTTAACTACATACTGCAATAATTATTTCTATTTACACACAGAAATAATCTTGTTAATGACAAATATTTCCCTTGGAAGAAATGGCAAATGGTCTTTTCCTTTCACAGGAAAACAAGTTTTGGTTTTTGTACTCTTTGAATCAAAAATTGCCAGCAAGTAAACCCACTGCATGCTTCTGCCTCTTGTCTTTACCCCAGCAAAAATGAATAATTTCTTTTCCCATGATTGGGATTAATCGAGAACAAGCTCTCAAATCTATGAAGAAATTTGTGGTTTATTTCACATTCACCATACTGGGCACAACTAGGGTTTTATTAAATTTTGACAGATTAATACTTTTAACCCACTAAATTAATTATCCTCAACATAGATATATAGCCATTGCCATTGGATTCTCTGTTTCTTAATGCCTAAAAATATATAATATATTAATCCCTACCCCTATGGATTTTCGAAAACTAAATTTTGACTGGAGTTTTGACAGAACCGATTAGCTTGGGAGGATTTCAGATGGCACATGGGTTTTATGTCGTAACCCCAATGGCATCAAAATTTATTGAAATGTGTATCAAACTATTTTAATATTTATCAGCGATAACTTGCAATTATCTCCTCTATTCCTTACTCTTATTAAATTTAAATCACAACCTCTCTCTTTTTCTTTACATGTAGAAAAAATTACTTGGTCGTTCAACTCCCCATCTTTACAATCTTAATCATCCAACTGCTATATCATCAATTATCTTAACTGCAGGTTAGGGCCAATGCAAGTTCTTTTTGACATTTACCCAAGATTAGATTCGTCTATCTGAAGAAGTTTGTGAGCCTGATTCGTATTTCGTAACAAATTTTTAGTTGGAGGCATTGATTAATAAAATTAATCAATAATTATACCTGCCCTCTTACTTTATCCTAAAATTGCACCTGGTCATATTTAATTCGAATATGGTTATTTCCCTAATTAAACCAACTAATCTAAATTTAAACCTTTATTCCATTGGCTAGAACATAAAAACAAACAATCACAAAGTAGCAAAAATGGCCAGCCCTATTAAGACCAGTACACCTACTTTCACCAAAATAAATAATTATATATTTACCGATTTGTTAAGCTAGGGTTGTTAGTGCTGAAATCATCTATCCACCTAATACTAATAACCTCTTAATTAAAATTAAAACCCATCAACATAATTGAAGTTGTTAAGGTATGATAGTTCCATATTTTGAAATTGCATCCACACTTTCGGAACCATGCATTAATTCAACTCATGTACGATTATTAATATATCTTGCCACATCTATATTCCAATTTATCTTGCAAGGTCAAATATTATTGAAAATAACACATCAACTACATAATTTTGTTTCTTATATTGACAACAATGACAATCAATTGCTTAAATATAATAGAATCATAAAATTTGCACCTAACATATCATGCTAATAGCTAAAATAACCGAAATGGTTTGCTCCTTCACGCCATTTATGTCATAGAGGGTAATGTAATTAAGTAATTATATAACCATTGAGGTGACATGCGGCACATCTAGTAAACACAAAATGGTGTACTCTATGATAAATTATAATCACTAAACAATTTAAGCCATAGATATCAATAATGTCATCTAGCATAATGTTACGTGTACTGATTTTTCTAAGCATTAGAATATTAGTTAGCTTAGCTATATACTTCTTTAAAATTGCCCCATGATGCTCACCTTTCAACTGCATGTCTTAGTTGGTATGCACTTATATATCATCATCGAAAATTTATATATATATATATATATATATATATATCTACAATAAAAAATTACAAAACACAGGCTTATTAAAATATATCGATCAGATAAAAAAAGTATATAAAATTTGTATGTTTATACTGCTAAAGGGAGAGAAGTATCACAAAATTGAACGAGGAAGATGTTGAAAAGGTGAAAATTTCTGTTTGTGAGTTTGAGTTTGATTGTATGTCAACATCTGAACATTTCTCTTAATTTGCATCAACTCCACTGTACCATCATATAATATATATATATATATATACATATATATAGTTAAACATGTACACAATTTTTTACTAGATTCTTACGAGGAAGGAGGCAAGAGGGAGCAAGCAACTAACATAATTGTTTTAAAGGGAAAATTAGTGGCATAAATGACACGATTTCAATTGGGAAAAAGATAAAAACTTTGGGGTTACAGTTAGAATAATATATATTCTCGATAAGAATAGTAAAAAAAAACAACGTATACTTAACAAGATGATGACGAGGAGGAGATATTTCCCATAGTAGTGTATTTGTTTTGTTTGCATACGTAATTTTGGTTTGAATCAAGAATATATGAGCTTCAGCGGTTGGCAAGTCCTCCTCATATCAAGTTGCCTTACTTTTAACATCTAATAAAACGTTGGCGTTGTTGCTTTTAACTCTTTCATTTATTAGGGTAATAACATCCTAAAGTCCCCAATCTTGTTAACAATCCTTATTGAAATGACTAAAAATACACATTACTATTAGCTACAAAGTCACTTATTTTAATACAACAATGATAAAAATGAAGACTGTTGAAGAAAGAATGGGGGCCCATGACATTGATGGTTGAAGAAGAGAGTACGGGAAAGTGGAAGCTTTGCTTTAATTTTGTTTTGAATTATAGAGAGAGAGAAAGAGAAGCCAATGCAATGAATGATGAGAATGAAAGGGAAAAAAGAAAAACAAAGAACAGTTTCTAAGCCGAAGCTAACACAGTAATCAACAACTGGCTTTCTGTCATGGCGTCTGGAAATGAATCGTGAAATGTGTAACCGACGCTGACACTAGTGTAACTAGAACGCCCGGCTCCCCTTCCCTTCCCTTCCCTTCCCTCCCGACTTTCAATTTTAATTGGAATTTCAGTAGCTAACAATAATAATCATACCAAAGAAAGATTTATGCGATTAATCACTTCACCAACAAACATTGTCTTATCATCCATCCATCATTTTTAAGCTTTGATTCTGTGGGTCTTTTTTTATTTTATGTAATCATCATATTTATTTGTCATTAATTCATTACAATTAATTCTAGGTGCCTTGTTTATCATTATTAATTATGAATGTTACATTGTTTACTTTTTTCATAATGTTGCTACCATTTCTCTAATATCTACAAAATCTATGTTATTTTGTATAGTTGGTGTCTATACTTTTATCACACCAATTAGATAAACTGTTAGTTATTCTAATAAAATAATATGTGAGATAGATATGATTCAATTTCCATACAAAAAATTAATTGAGAGTATATATTCGTAATTTACTTATCATAATTACATGGTTTATTAATTTTATAATTAATTTTAAAAAATTTAAATATCTAATTGAAATGAATTATTTTTATAGGGGCGAATTCAAATAATATTTGACTAATAATAATAATAATAATAAAGAAAGAAAGAAATATGGAATATCCTACATCATCACCCCTATCTATATATGTAGTCGGCTACCTAGGACTAAGAAGTTAATTCGGGGGGAGCCCACAACCCGGAAAGAAGCGACAGAAAATAACTAGGACAAACCCACGTTGCAAAAAGACCAGAAGTCATTGTCTTCCATGTCAGTAGAAGATGCCAGCATGTCCGTGGATGACAGCTGGCAATCCGAGTAAGGTGAGTGAGGTCGTAGGACAATTGCCTTACAGTTACAGGCTGTCTATCAGGCACACATGCTTGGGACAACTGGCTTTGTTAACGCAAAACGATAAACCCCCTTCCCTTCCCTTCCCTTCCCTTCCCTTCTGGAGACGTATGTCGTTTCGTGTCATATAATATTTTCTTCCTGTCTCTGTTTTCATTTTCAAGCTTTCAATAATTTCAATTATCAAAATTCAAACACTTTCCAATTATTCGTGCTTTATAATATTCCCACCCAAAAGCAAACTCATTGGCTAATTAAAGGATTATTAAATAAATCATTTTTTTAATCTTTCATTAATGTATTTAATTCAAACCAAAGATCTGATCTTCTTACAGCAAAATAAACAGCTAGCACAAGAAGAAGAATATTACAGCACAATTAGGATTCGGACAAAGTATTTGACTTTTCATCATTAATTATCTTAATACCGAATGTCTCTAGAATGAATCTACAATAAAAGGGGGGTAATTGTCAATTAACCCAAAACAAGACTATGGTTATTACTTTGTTTGAACAAGATATTGGATAGTTAAGAGTAATTAATAAACTAATTAATCCCACTTAGATACAAAACCATAACCAGCACGTTTAAAAAAAAATTAAAAAAAAAAAAAAAAAAAAAAAAGGACAATACCAACCAGCTTCCTCTCCATCTCCTTTTTAATAACGCGTATAGACTTCATCAGACTTCGCGTTCCCGCCGCCAATCCATTCTCTCATTTATCGACTCTCTGTCTCTCTCCCTCTCTGTCTAAAGACACTTTTTTTTTTTTTTTCTTCTCTCCATTTCTTGACTGCAAAAACCAGGCCTTAAAAACGCTGAGTGGAACAAGTTTTCTTTAAAGAACAAAAAGAGTTTTTCTTTGTTTTAGCTTTGTAAAATGGCAAAATCAAAGAAACTTACGTACATATCAGTTCCTTCTCAGATAATAAGCTCTTTATCATCTTCTTCACTTCACTCTCTCCTTGTTTCACCGAAGAAATCTTCTAAAACCAGCTTCAGCAAGAGTCTCTTTACGTTTAGCCGGTACAAGAGTCCAAGGTTTTGGTTCTGTACTCTGTTTCTTTTTGGTCTTTTTGGGATGTTAAAACTTGGGTTCAATCTTGATTCTTTGATCCCTTTCTCTCCATATCCATGTTTCACAAGACAGACACAAGACGCATTTCCAAAAGGGTACGAAAAATCCCTGCTGGCTTTTGCTTCAAACGACGGTCAAAATAGTGAGAAAGATTGTTTGAATGACAATGCTCAGTCAGGGTCTTTAATCCCAAATGGGGATTCAAAATCAGAGGTGGGTTTTGCGCCAAACGGTGAGAAAGATTCGTTTTTGAAGGGAGTTAGTCAATCAAAAGCATTGATGGCAAAAGGATATGGAGAATCAGGGGAAAGTGAGTTTTGGAAGCAGCCAGATGGGATGGGATACAAACCATGTTTGGATTTCAGCCGGGATTACAGAAAGCAAAGTGAGGGGATTGTGAAAGACAGGAGAAAATATTTATTGGTTGTAGTCTCAGGTGGCATGAATCAGCAGAGGAATCAGATTGTTGATGCCGTGGTCATTGCAAGAATTCTTGGTGCTGCTCTTGTTGTTCCCATCTTGCAAGTCAATGTCATTTGGGGTGATGAAAGGCAAAACTCAACTCCTTGTTTACGTTCTTTGTTGTTTTTTGGCGTGTTTATTGCTTACTGCTAAGAACAGAAGATTGAAAATATGTTTTTTTTTTTTCATTTTTGATGGTTGCAGTGAATTCTCTGATATATTTGATTTGGAGCATTTCAAAAAAGTTCTTGCCAATGATGTGAGGATAGTTTCATCGTTGCCATCGACACATATAATGACAAGGCCCGTGGAGGAGAAACGAACTCCGCTTCATGTATCCCCTCAGTGGATTCGTGCTCGTTATCTTAGAAGGGTAAGAAACGTTCGCCAATTTGTTATTTAGAAGTAAACGATGATAGTTTGCTCTTGGAAATTTGTTGCTAAAAAGCTAAACTTCGTAAAGGGGGAAGGATTTTTTAATTTATATTGGAGTTTATTGATGGCCTGCAAGTGTAATTTGTTTTACAAAGTGTTAACAATGTTTTTGGTTCATAATTTTAATTGTATCCTAAGCTGAATTTAACTATGATATAGCCGAAGAAGCTTCTCAAAAACATGTCAAAAATAGTTTACCTTGTAGGTGCTATATCGCGGAGAGAAGTCAAAAGTTGAACTTTTTCTCAATTTCATCGTTATTTTTTAGCTATTCAATTTAATTGCATTCCATGTTGATACACTGACCACAATCTCACGTAAATTAAATAATTTTGGTTTTTTGAATTTAGTATGTTGTCAGCGAACTGAACACACTTTCTTAAGTTACAAGTGTTGTGAACAATAAAGTGCTGGTTAAGAATAATTTTCCCAAGTGCATGCTAGTTGGCTCAGTGGATCTTATTCGTGCATTCTCTGTTTCTGCAGCTGAACAAAGAAGGAGTTTTGCTCTTACGTGGTCTCGATTCAAGGCTCTCTAAAGATCTCCCTTCTGATCTTCAGAAGCTTCGCTGCAAGGTATTGTATGATCTCTCTATCTCAAATTATGTATTTTGTTTCTGTGTGATTTATTGAATTACATCCTTTTCACGGTTGATATATTCAGCCTATGTTCTTTCCAGTTCATCTAATTAATATTTCAGATTCTAAATTCTTCTTCGTTCGATTTCAGGTGGCCTTCGAAGCATTAAGGTTTGCCCCACTAATTTTGCAACTCGGTAACAAACTTGCTGAGAGGATGCGTAGCAAGGGACCCTACCTTGCTCTTCATTTAAGAATGGAGAAGGATGTTTGGGTGAGGACTGGTTGCCTTCCTGGTCTGAGCCCCGAGTATGATGAGGTAATAAGCAATGAGAGAAAACAACGTCCAGAGCTTTTAACTGCTAGGTCAAACATGACTTACCACGAGCGAAAGCTTGCTGGTCTCTGCCCTTTGAATGCCATGGAGGTGACCAGGTATGTGTAATTTCAATTAATTAACTTTTCTTTTTCGTATGCATTAATTTTTCATGACTAATTTTTTTTTATTTGTCATAATATTTCAGGTTGCTTAAGGCCCTTGGAGCTCCAACGGATGCAAGAATATATTGGGCAGGAGGGCAACCGTTGGGCGGAAAAGAAGCCCTACTACCATTAACCTCAGAATTTCCCCATTTATACAATAAGGAAGATCTTGCCCTGCCTGGTGAACTAGAACCATTTGCAAACAAAGCTTCCGTTATGGCTGCTGTTGACTACATTGTTTCGGAAAACTGTGATGTTTTCATGCCTTCTCATGGAGGAAACATGGGCCACGCAATTCAGGTATCATCACCCACATCACTTCCCCGAGCATTTACAATGCGCTTAATTTCTGTTCATGATTGTTGCTTGGGTGAGGAAATTCTAACCATTGTGTAAACTTATATTTACAGGGACACAGAGCATATGCTGGGCACAAGAAGTATATAACCCCAAACAAAAGACACATGCTACCTTATTTCCTAAACTCTTCTCTCCCTGAAGCAGAGTTCAACAGAATCATAAAGGAGTTGCACGGTGAATCCTTAGGGCAGCCTGAACTCAGGACTAGCAAAGAGGGAAGAGATGTTACGAAGTATCCAATCCCTGAGTGTATGTGCAATGATTCTCGTACTCATTCCTCCTTGTGATCACTCTGCACGGATTACATCGCTAACAGAAGTTGAAACTTTTGTCAAATACATTGGATTTGAGCCCATCTGAAAACTAGATACCTACGGATTTCAGGGCAACTAAGGTTCTTTCAAGAACCATTTAGAAGAAAAATCACGGCAAGCAAGTCTCTTTTTGCAAGTATACTAAAAATTTATTTTTGCATATAAATTCTATAGGATACCATTCTTTAATTGTTTATATAGGATTTTTTTTTCTTTTTACCAAGTATAGTTTCTGCATGTCCTTCCTTGTAACATATTGATTTACCACAGAATCATATGTATATATGAGTATAATAAAGGCAATTTTTATTTATTTTTTTTATTTCATGATCTATTTATTACTTTCAGCTTTTAAATTCATGGCGGTGCAATTTTTATTTGTGAGAATAGGTTCCATTTGCTTTTACAATGCTCTCTTCCGAGCCAGACCTAGTTTATTTATGTTTGTATGATTTTTTATGTGCGAACATTAGTACTTTATAAAATGTGAATTTGGTGTAAATCAATTGTTGTCTAATTCAAAATCAGCGTTGTTTTAGTACGTACCAAATTTGAACTTTAAATATTCAGATATACGCATGAGAGAATTATTCAAGTTTATGTTGTCATTTTAGGTATATCTCAATGTATTGACGGTGTTATAACATGAAAATGCAGATGTCGGTAGGAGAGAATTGTTTAAGATTTTATATTGTCATTTTAGGTATATGTCATGGTATTCATGGTGTTTTGACATATAAGAAACAAGTTCATTTTATACTTCTTAATTGGCTAGTATTAGTGATCTAAAGCTGGACATGGAGGCTAACATCTCACATTAAAACTGGAACGAGTATGCAATATTGCAATGAGTGGTCCTACTGATTTTTAAAATTATACTCTGTTTCATTGCCAACAAATCACTCCAACTCCAGCCTGTATTACTATCAAGTTGCAGGTTTCCTTTTCCATATTTTCTCTAACAATCAAAAGAGCCAAATTTTTGGCCATTGCTTTTTATGCAATGTACTTTCTTTTCTCATACTTGTTTTGGCACCTGCCACTGGGTAACTTTTAGCATACAGAAACAGAGTACATGAAATGGTGACCTATAATACAGAAAAAGAAAGAAATGGTGACTGATAACGAATCCATGTTCCAACTTTTTTTTATATTAATTTCAGTTTTTAATATTAAACCACACAAGGGTTTGTAACAAAACCACAAAAAGCTTGAATTTTTGTCGGAATTGTGTGGACATGAACTCTTTTTACTTTTATACGCAAATCCTACAAGGATCCAATCCATGCGTGGATTGAGATTACCGTATATTTCTGGAATTTAACATTTATCATAATTGGAAATATTTTCCAAAATTAACTACCAACGATGACATTAAAATGTTTCCATTTCAAAGTCAAAACACACATCACCGCCAGCTTATCTTTCATTTTATTTTATATCTTAATCTTACGGTCATCACAAATCTGCAGATCATTGATAATGATAAGCTGGAATTTTGTGCGTGAGTATGCCAGTTTAGATTTCAACAATGAACGGGTACAAATGCAAAACAATTTTAATGGATAAATTGAATCATACAGCTATAAATTTTATAAAGAACTATAACAGATGCATTGATTAGCTGCCTTACAAAATCAGGCTCATGTTGCAAAATTTTCTACACAATGATCGCAATGCTACCATCCTGAACCCCAAACCAACCCAACAAAGAAGTTTGGAATGACCAGCCTGTGGCTTGCTTTTTTGCTTCTTGTCAGCCGAGGAAAAAAAAAATCTCTACCGTGCAGTTATTCTCCAGGTGTGAAATATTCAAACTTAATCAGGACATCAGCATGAAAGTCCAATAATCTGGAACAGTGAACAAGATTATCGTATGTCCACTGCAGCTTGTATCCACCTCATTCTCTGTATCACAATTACTGTTAACTTTAATTCACAATGAATTGTTAGACAACATTTTTAACTTGCCTGTTGGAATTGGTCCAATGTAAGGTCTAAATGCACAAAAAATGTTCTCAGACAGCATGACTAGTCTCAACCAAACAGGGTGCTTCTTTAGAAGATTGTGGCCAAAATGGAGAAAGTGAAACAACTTTTCCAATGATGATCAAGGTTGGAGATATCAATTCAGCGGATGCAATTTTATCTGCAAGATCATTCAGTTCTCCAAACACCTGCACGATTGCAAATGGATGTTAAAACCAGGGGGCAGCAACAACCCAAGGATGGGATATGCAAAAGTTTCATTTATTTTTATACCAGTCTCTAAAGGTACTTCCTCAAGTTTTTGCCTTGTGTTGAGTTTCAATAGTTGTAAAGGAAAAAGAAAAAAATTGTATGCAACAATACTCCAATGCTTAATTTCCATGGATCTGATTTCTATAGATGTCATTTTTGCACCAAATTGATTACTTAAGAAGCAATTAGAGGCCACATAAAAAAGAAACAGTTCCATTTTGTTCCTCGTAAAGGAAACTAATGCCAACTGTTTGATATTCATATTTTTCAATAGCTCTTTTGTTACCACTAAATTGGTTTCACACTCTACGAAAGAGAGAACATAAATAGTCATTAATAACGAAACTTCTTTAACCGAAGAAAATTCTAATCGAGATTCTCATATATTATGCATTGTACTTTGTATGTATAATACACTACAGAAACTGAGAATTATGCTTACAATGCGTTGTTGAGGTGTCGTTCCTCTCTCAATTGCAGCAGCTGGAGTATTTCGAGGCAAACCATGATGCATTAACTTCATGGCAAGAGAAGGGAGAGTTGATAAGCCCATATAAACGATCAAGGTGGAATCAGGGTCAGCTGCATTTTCAGCCACAAATAGAGGATCAGTTCCACCTTTTCTAGAGTGCCCTGTGAGAAATCTAACACTATTTGCAACACCACGATGAGTTAATGGAATTCCTAGCTCCGCTGCTATCCCTGAGGCAGCAGTGATGCCTGCGAAACAACCACTACAACAATCAAACTATTGAACTAGAAAAGGCTTCATTTGCTTATAGGAAAATCACTAAGATCAGCTAAATATAGTAGCAATAAAACGAGAGGAAGCTGTCAGAGTGGAGGTACTGGGAGTTATATACCTGGGATAACCTTCACTTGAATTCCTTGCTGTTGCAGAAAATCCATCTCTTCTCCTCCCCTCCCAAATACCTAAACATTCCAACATACATATTTCACATAAAGTTCTACTAAGTATCACATGACATTGCAATTCTAGGCTGATTATATTAGATTTCAATAATTTGTAACACTCAAGACCGAAACTCACCAGTGGATCACCTCCTTTAAGTCTCACAACAGTAGCTCCAGCTTCAGCAAAACTCAGAAGTAACGCGTGTATTTCCTCCTGCAACAACACCCACATAAATTGATTTTTTCCTCTCAATCTTACACCAACATAGAGGAAAATGTAATTATAATAACAAGTAAATAATTTTTGACAGCCCAATTCATACAATTTTTAGAATCACATCACCAACCCAGCAGTAAGTTAACAAGATTTCCAATCATTAACTCCCAAAATCTAAGAAAACTTAACCAATAACAAGAAACGATATATAAACAAAGAAAAACTCAAACACCCAACTTAACAAAACTCTAAATGGATTCCAATTCAGAGAAAAATCAATCCAAAACAGAAACTCAACTGCAAAATCAAGAGAAAATGGAAAAGCCCATTTAAACATTGGCTACACAAACATAACTCGAACGAATTTTTCATTTTTCATTTTCGAAAAAGTAATAATTTTTACCTGGGTTCTGCTGTGGTATCCAGCAGTCTTGCCGACATATAGAAGTCTAGCATTTGGACCAACCAAATCAAGTATATCATTTGAGACCAATCTATCATATAACAAAAGATCAGCTTTTTGTATCACTCTCATCGCCTTTAAAGTCAATAGTTCAGGATCCCCAGGTCCGGTCCCCACCAAGTACACATTCCCTGGCCCACATTTTTCACCCCTTCCATCACCGCACTTCTCTTCCCTCTTCTCTCTCAACATCTGAAGCAGCTTCTTCAATTCCGGCAGCTGCAACGCGATGTCGTTTCGTCTAATGGAATCTTCATCCAAAGAAACAGAACATGAGGTAGGCTCCTGTCGATTTTGTTGCAGGTTATTGTAAATCCACTGGTCTCTTTGGTATCTTTCTAATGAGTGTTTCTCAGTAAACGGCGAAGAAGAAGAAGTGGCGATGTTAAAGTGTAAAGAACAAAGAATCGATTTTCTGTTTATGGAGTTGAATTGTTTGGCATTAGCAGAATACAGAGAAGAAGAGAGGGAGAGTTTGTAAACGAGTGCCATTTCCGTTTCAGTTTCAGAGTTTGTGTGAGAGAATACAGATGTTATATGCGTCTATATACATAGAAACATAGAGAAATCGTGTTAGATTTTGAGTTCCTTGGCGTACTTTTTGGTCAAGATGAGAAGGCAAATGTCTTTTTCAAAAGAGTGGCCTTTTGGGTTTAGGGAGGGACATGCGCTATTGGAGATTCGGATGGGATGATGGGTCCTTCGTTCTCGCATTTTTCATTTAACCATTGGGATGATAAATTTAGATCCCTAATGTTTTACATTTTTACAATAATGGCAACGTGTATCCATTTATATCAAATAAATCCTCATTTGCTATTCAAATAACTGAAATAACCTTGGATTTTAAGCTACATTGTGCTTAAATTTACAATTATAAGGGTAGCTTTATGATTTTCATTAGGTATTTAGTTCATACAAATAGGCAAATTATGTCATTATTGTGAAAACTCAAAACCTTAGGGATCCAGATGTTATTATTTCTTTATCTGTATTCACATTTGAGTGAAAGAGCAACCAAGTGGAGGCGGTGAGGCTGTTTGGAATATCCTCGCCCGGTTGTAAGCCCATTATGAAGTTATTGGCCTTTGTTATGAGCCAAGCTCAGGATCCTCTTCGCACCACATGGTTTGTCTGTAGGCAGTTGGGCCAACAACAGCCCATCAATGGTAAGATTAGAAATTCGTCACAAATAAACTAAATTTTATGGTGTTACTATTATGATTTTGTATTTAAATTGTAAATAAACAAACACAAAGCAGTGTATATTCGCAGGTTTTAAAATTCATATTCAACGCTACACTTTATTAGATAAAATTAAATTTGTACATGATAGTTTCTAAAACAAAAAATAACACATGGCACTTGAAGACACTTTTTGAACATGACCGATGCGTTTTGCTTGATCATCTTCTACAAGTATGACAATTGTGGAGTAGTGGGAAAGTAAGGCACTAGTATTGGAGAAGCCGATGATTTTGATTTTCTTTGGGAATCGGATGAATTCTCTTTCACGATAAGGTCACCATCGTTACTCGACACTCTCGATGAAACCAAAGAAGAAGGCATGAAACAGCCCAAAAATGCAGAAAAAGGAGACATTTTTTTTTTTTTATTGCAAGATGTTTGTTTTGGAGAACAAAACTTTTTAGCTATGGATGGATGGATGAAGTTTCAGTGAGATTGTGGAGTATTTATAGTGGGAATATTACATATATATATATATATATATATTTGGTAGCTTTCGTTATTACTTGTAATCAAGGCAAGCCTGAACCAATATTACAAGCAAGTCCAATAAAGCATTTTTGTATTTTTCTTTGTTTTTTTATATATGTTGCGAGATGGTTCTCTTTACTTTCCTAGGCACTTGTGGCTGCTAATTCTTTGCACTTAGACCAAATGTTCTGTTAAACTTCTCTATCTGTATCTACAGTGAGATTAAAAATGGCCGGTTCTTTTGAATATTTCGTCTTGCTGAGCAAGCAAAATTTGAATATCATAGGTTTTATGGCTGCTAAATTTTGACCAAGTGTTGAATAGACTACCCTGAAAACAACAGCAATTCGCTTTTGTTTGTTGTTTCAAACGGGCTGAACACAGATTAACGTGTCATTGAATATTGCAAGATTTCCGCATGGATAACATGCCTACCTAGAAAATGTAAATTAAACCTCCTGCTTTGTCGTGCACAACATAGTTCTATTAAATATTGATGCAGTAAGGGTAAGGGAAGCAGAATAAAATCATTTTGTCAAATACATCAGAATTCTTCATTTGATAATGAAGACAGAATATTCTATTATTTAAATATATATATATATATATAGACAAATAATAATGAGTAATTCAAGAGATTTTGATCGAGAAATGATAAGTAATTTAATTAACTTTCCTTTGTTACTGAGTAGTGAGTACTGACAGATACAGATTGAGAGATTGTTGAATTAAAGAGAAACAAATAGCTAAATTATTAAGCAAGAGAGCTGAGAATTGTTGAAGAAGTAATGAAGGAACAAGAAGGATTGGAGCTGCCACAGATTTTGATCTTCTTGTTGCCCTAGAGTTAGAGTGCTGCCATCGTCGTCATCGATCGGATACCCGTGACTGTCATTAATGCCTTGCTCATATTCTGATAGTTGCTAAAATAGATGGTAAGTACAGGAATTCAGTAATGAGATAATAATTTTACAGATACTTAAAACAACCACTACTTTCAGGTAGTATTTGTCCATGTCTGATTTCTACCGTCTATGGCCGATGATTCAAGTTAATTTGTAGGGTTATGCAGTTAATTCCAGAGCCCAATAATCATATATATCACAGGAGAAACAAAAACGTAGATGCATAATGTTACAGCTTTGGGTGGCTATTCAAGATTGTAAAGCAATGGCGATGAGAGCCACATATATCTCGGGGACCGAGGACAGATTCCTTTTAAACTTACGCTGATATCTTCCACTAAACATGAGCCCATAGATGACCCACAAGTAGAATATCTTATCACTAAATATTGACATTTGAAAGTCACTTTTTTCAAGTCTTTCGGATGGAATTGTTTTAACAGGTTAATTTAGTCAGTGCTATGTATGAAAATCACTGCTAGCTTCAATGAAATAGAATTATATGGACTTAATTATTTGATTAGCCATGGCCACTGAGATTTAAAGGTTAATTAAGTTTAATCTCCCGAATGAACAAGACCAAGTAGAATGAGTACAACTTATGGTTAGTTACATAAACGAGCGCTATGTACAGCAGAAGATTCACACAAAAGATATAAATTAAAGAATATATTAGAGATAATACATGTCTTCGCAGAAAATTGTACTAAGATTGCACTTCTTCTTTTTCTTTCATGAGAATCGCCGTATATTAATGTAATTGATGCTGCGCCGGTTTTCACTCCTTGAATTAATTTGCTATTATAATTGCATATCGATTACTTCTCAGCAAGCAGTCGGCCGATGCATGCACTGCTAGCTGCTTGATAGATTCAGGTTGAGGCTGAACCAAAGATTAAGCTTCACAAATTGATAAAATTAACTTACTACAAGCGAGACATGTGAGAATTAACAGGGAAGTAAGAAACCACAATTGGAGCCTTAGCCTTAAATGATTTGCTTTTGGGCTTCTTGTCCGAAGAAGAATTTTTCTTATTTGAGGCTTTTAATTTTGCATCATCGGAGACTCTCAACGACGATGATGGCATGAAACAACTGGAAATGACAGAAAAGAAAGCCATTAATGATGATATATATATATATATATATATATATATATATGAAGAGGAAGAGGAAGAGTTATTGCTTGCTTGCTCAAATTCTTGGGGGTTTTTTAGTTGGCGTGAGAACTAAAAGATGAGATATCGAAATATGATGAATCAACAAGATGGATGCTAAGTTATTTATAGCTAGTCTATGCGGTAAGAAATAATATGGGATCCAGGCCAATGAACTTGCAAGGAAAAGTTAATTGTTATTCTTATTTTAAATAATAGAGTATCTTCTTATCTTCCAAAATGATTCCTGTGGCTTTGCTTGTTCTGGCCAGTAATTGTACAATATAAAAGGATAAGATTCTATTAAGATTTTTTTTTATATTTTTTAATTTAATAAATATTAATATGTGATATAATTAATAATTAAATAATTTAAATTATATTTTATTATTATTTATTTATATTATAAAATATAAAATTAATTTATAAATTTTAATTTAAAACCGTTAATTGTTAACTATATTACGTGTCAACATTTATTTAAAATTTAATAATAAAAATATTAAAAATTAATTGATGCATAAAATAAAACTCAAATATAAATAAATGAAACAAATTAAAAGTATCGTTTTCAAGTGTAGCAATTCGATTAAATTTATTTTCTTTAACACAAATGAATTATTTGGGATCAAATTTGCAGCTTGTCTTACTTCCCCTAGTAGTTAATTTCAACACACATGGTTGAATTAGTATAGCAAGGTAGAGCAATTTTCTTGGAACTTTGTCCACATTCAAATGAATACAGCAACAACACATACAGAGAATAAACTTTTGACTTTAATAAACTTTTCAATCAGCATATTTTCGTCATCTTGAATTGAAATTAATATCAACATCTTCCACCTGGCTAGCTTGTAGTTGTAGATCACTCCCTCTTTCAGAATCTTGCATTTTGGAAAAAGGGTGTGCTCTTTAATTGAACAATATATATATAATGGAAAACAATTAATTAACTGAGCCAAGTCTCAAAATCAACGGGAATATACATTTTAATTTCTCCACTTCAAAAGATTATAATATCAAGATACATATGTCACCTTAATAGCAAAGCAAAATGACCAACCTGTGGTTATTGGTTATTAATATTTTTCTGGGAATGTGGTTGCATTGACTCCAGGTTGGATGGATACTGCAAAAATGGCTAATTTTATTTTTTTTCTGATTATGTCTGCATATACGTCTTGTCTATTTTAAAAATGAATTGAAGTGACACAAACGCTGTGGTGTCAAATACTTTTTTGGTTAAGAATAGAACCCGAGGCAGTATATATCAATTTTTACTTCCAAACGAAAGTGATAATCTTAGTTGAGTAAGAACTAAGAACAGATGGAACACTTTCATATACAAAGAAGTTAAGAAAGTTATATATACATTAATGTAGGAAGATTACATAACATAAAAACACTACACTTTGAATTTGCCATTATCGATCACCTCTCCGCAGTACTCAAATGCACTACTTGATTTGGTTAGGGCTGAACCAAAGATTATGCTTCATAAAGTTATCACTTCACTTCACAGCATGCAAATTTATCCGGGCAGTTCGGATTGTGTAATATAAACCCAGTTCCTACAAGCGAGACATGTGAGAATTAACAGGGAAGTAAGAAACCACAATTGGGACCTTAGATGATTTGCCTTTGGGCTTCTTCTCCGAACAAGAATCTTTCACGTTCGAGGCTTTTGCATCATCGGAGACTCTCGACGATGACGAGGACGGCATGAAACAATTGAAGATGACAGAAAAAAAAGCCATTAGATATTAATCAATATGTAGCCTTCTCCTGTGATTTAGCTTATAATTAAGCAGTTGCTGATTTAAAAAAGAGGGAAGAATGCTTTGTGTTTGTAGGTTGTTTATAGGGTTAGAAGTGAAGAGAAAAATGGATGATTGATTAGAGAGTATGATGAATTAAGAAAAGAGGAAGATTAGTTCTATATATAATATATATATCTAGAGCAATGAATCCAAGTCAATAAACTTGCAGTACAAGGAAAAGACCCTACCGGGTAGTGTAATAAAAATTTTGGTTGTCTTCGTCACCAAGATGGTCAAAATTTCTACAAGTATTAAGTAATGGGGTTGTTTCCAATTGGCCTGCAAACCATATTGGTTTATCTCTATAGTGAACTGGTCTATCTCTATAGTGAGATCAGAAATGGGGTTGTTTCCAATTGGCCTGCAAACCAATGAAGATTTAAATATCAATATTGGTTTATGGCTGCTTTTGACTAAGTGTCCGTTGATTGCTTGATGTAGAATAACTAAAATTGTAGCTGCCACAGATTAGATCTTTTTGTTACTCTATATATGCTGCAATCGTCATCACGGGATACCCGAGACAGTACTGACTTTAGAAATTAATACAGTACAAAATCAATGAACTGGCTGAGCAAGGAAAAGGGTTGTCTTGTTTTAAGAATAGGGTCTGCTGCTTGGTCTTAATTTGTAGTCTTGGCTGCTATAAATTCACCACATTAATACCAAATAAAAGCAGACCACTTTCTCCACTTCGTAAGATGGGCCTAATATGTTAGCTTAATTGAGAAGCAAAAAAGACCAACTATTTTTTTTAGGAATGTGGCTGCATGCATTGACTCCAGGAATACTGCCGGGTTGGACCCGTTAGTCACCGTTACCAAACCACTACCAAGAATAGATACATACAAAGAAAGAGATTAGGAAGTTATGTAGACACATAAACGAGAGTTTTGTACAGGCACATAACATTTACACAAAAGCTATAAATAAGGATGATTGATGAATATACAAACTTACTTATAGCTAGTGTGGTGATAAATAATACTAGGTCCAAGTCGATGAACTTGCCGAGTAAGGGAATTAATGAAAGACCAGATTGATTTTCAAAAATTAATAAATTATAGAGTAGAGTAGATCGTATCTTACTTCATCTTCCAAAGAAGGCAGCTGCTTTTGACAAAGTCCAGAACTAAGCAACTCTACCACAAAATATGAAACAAATTAAAAGCAACAAAGCATCTCCTTCACTTACGTGTAGCAATTTATTCATCCAAATTTCTTTCTTATCGTTTCTCTCTAAATGTATATAGTTTGCATGAAAATGAATATATACTCTAAAGTCTAAACATTGGTACCTCTATCTAACACAAATTATATTTATATATTGGGATCGAATTTGCAGCTCATCTTACTTCCAAGTTGCTAGTTTATTAATTTCAACACACATCAGCATATATATTTTCGTCTTCCTGTACTGTATTGCAATTAATATCAACATCTCCCACCTGGCTTGCTAGCTAGCTAGCTTGTAGTTATAGATCACACTCTTGCTTGGTCTCGACTCCCGAGTCTTGACCTTTTACTCCAGTAAGTAATTTCAAAAGTTTCGATATTCAGGCCTGGTGAGGTACTGTTGAAGGCAGGTAGGTGTTATATATTATATACATAGCCCTCGATTTCTGCATGAAATACGCATTACAAATATGGGAGCTTGCAAACCATTCATTTAGCCAAGTATTATATGTAAAATAATTGAAATATTATTTAATTACAAACTCTTATATGTGATGGTTAAAATTTGATATGATAATAGTAATTCGGTCATTTCAATAAGATTCAAGATTCAAAAATATATATTTAATCCAAATAAATTAATTATATATTTATTTATTTAAAAAAAATATTTAAAAAAAATATAAAACTTAAATGAAGCATAAGTTATTATTACCGTAATTGAAAGTACTTATTTAATATAAATAGATAGATTATATTTTTATTTAAGAAATATAAAAGTTCAGGGACCCAAACATTATTACTCAGACAAAATTTCTCATAGGCCCAAGGGTATTTCAGGAAATTTGACACTTATGGCTCAGCCAAAGATTGCACTATAAAAGATTTTTATCATACTGTACTGTTCATCGAAGAAGCAAACTTTTATCTGTCTTCCCCAGACTTGCACTTGAAAATCTGAAAAATGCCACTCAAGTTATCAGACGCAACTGTATCAAGCTTCGACAATGTCTTTGAAAAGTTCAGATCAGAAGCACCCAAATACAAAGCCAATTTCATTCTCTTCTTGGCTGACAAAGATCTCTCTACTTCTCTCAGCTGGTGCCCTGGTTTGTGTCCATATACTTTTAAGCATATTTATTTATGTTCTTATGCGTGTATTATATTTATATTTATGAAATATAAACATACCCAGTATATATATATATATTTTTTGGGAAATTTGCGTTTTTTTTTTTTGCTTCGTTTTTAGGGTTTTTGGTGACAATTTTTTTATTCATGATTTGTGTTTTAGTTTTTACAACTATATGTGGGAGTTATGTATGTTTTGAAAGTTTATAAATAGGCACGCATGTGAATATTTGATGCATTTGTTGTTCGATTTGGATTTCTACATGTTTTTAGTATAAATTATACTGGTTTGTGGTGAATATGTATTCGGACATTCAATGTGAACTATGTTAATGTTGCAAAAGTTGAGACACATTTTTAATGAAGATGTACTAGAAAATTCAACCTTCCAAATTAAGGTAAAGACTCTTGTATTGAAGCTTTAAGTATTTCCAATATTTGAGTAAAGGGTTTTATATATTGGCTGTGCACATGAAGAATAAGAGAAGTGAGCAGTTAATGTTTAGTGATTAACCAGTTGCTGCAGCAAAGAGTGTTACAGAGAGACACACACATTAGTGAAATCAATTCTGATTGAAAGATAAGACTGAATTTATTTATTTTTAACTTTGTCCTTCTAATCCTATGGAGTGTGGGGATACGAAATGATGGTTCAACTTTGATAACTTTTGACGAGTGTAGTTATACTTATAAAATGATTTCATTGGAATAAGATGAAAAGTTTGAGGTACCAGCTGTAGAAATGTTTCAAAAGCATTACCCGGGTAAAACAACTG
The DNA here is from genome assembly GCA_035584115.1 of Cedrela odorata. Taxonomy (NCBI): domain Eukaryota; kingdom Viridiplantae; phylum Streptophyta; class Magnoliopsida; order Sapindales; family Meliaceae; genus Cedrela; species Cedrela odorata. The sequence goes on from JAXCLQ010007783.1 coordinate 20,621, forward strand.
AAGTGTTTGAAGTGTCTGGATGGTGTCAAAGATTCATTAGCAATATTATCCTTAGTTTTTTGAAGTTTTCAATACATTCATGGAATAAATTTCATTGAATATAGAGTAAGCCAACTGTAAGATTGTATGAAAGCAATCTAGAGGAAACCAGTATCATAGTTTGATTTAGTAAAAGAATTTTGTAGAACAATCCCTACTTTCTATGATATTTGTTCCATATGCGATGGAGTAATTCGTGATCCCATTTCTACTGTTAGCAATAAACTTATATGTTTTCTTTTGTCCCTGCACTGATTTAGATTGTGTGAGAGCCGAACCCGTAATATACAAAACTCTGGAAGCATCACCAGATGATATTGCACTTCTGCAAGCTTATGTTGGAGATAGACTGACATGGAGGAATCCCCTGCACCCATGGAGGGTTGACTCAAGGTTCGAACTCACTGGAGTCCCAACACTGATCCGCTGGGAGAATGACACAACCAAAGGTCGCCTTGAAGACCATGAAGCCCATTTCGAGCACAAAATCAGGGCCCTTCTTTCTACAAATTAAGTTCTTATAGTTTCCCGAAAGTAGATGCACTGGAATCCTGTATGGGGTTTAGGTATGTCTTTGACATTTTGCCAGTTTGACTTGAATCTTGTTAAAACTGTTTAATGATGTCCAATTTTAGTAGCGAATGAAATAAAGTCTCTACTGATGACATGTTGCATTTTGAGATATAAATCAAAGCATATTATTGCTTTGATTAATTTGAAACCACTAAGTGATAGCATTGCTTGACAAAAAGAATTACATAGTATTAATTTGAGAATGGTGAATCTCAAGCAAACATAAAACAACCAGAGTATTGTTCAAAACTATCAATAAATAAGCATGGCGTGTAATTGACAAAAGAGAATATTTAAATACAGGGAAGAACCAAAGAACAGTTGATAATAACAATAACTTGGATCCACACGGTTGATTACATTAAATTAACATAAACCTAAGCATCCTAAATAATCTAAGACTGCATTTTTACAAAAAGCTACAAAATTTTTGGCACCACCTTCCACACAATAATTTAGCATAATGTCGAGAAGCCCTATTAACATTGTGGACAGTATAAAAGCTTCAAAATTTGCTTTGCCCCATTCAACAAACCCAACAATCTGTTTTTTCTTCTTTACCATCCACTCGGCAACTCAACTTTATTCATCAAATAGCATTGAATACACAGATTGTTGTTCCTAAACTATTAGGTGTCCAAGTTCATTGGATGACTTGTATATAACCTCATATACCTGCTTTTGACAGCGTAGGAGTTAACTTCAAAGTAATATCACCATAGGGTTGTTCTTGTTGCACATCAATAAGTCCGCGACTCTTCAAAATCTGTAATTGGCCTGGAAAATCACGTATTTTCAACAATAATCTGCGAGACAATTATCTAACAAAATTATGCAGTTAAACAGAGTGCTTAAAACACTTACCAACATCTCAAAGAACATTCGAGCACATAATTTTCTAGTTTTTCCTTCTAAGATCTTGCTCAGACTGAGATGGCCAGATTGGCCTTCCGAGACTGGAGTAATAGGAGAATGTCTTTTAAGATACTGTGCCACAGCCCTGCATAGCAATAAGCCCTGCATAGCAATAAGATGAAATAAGTTAACATGCCATTTAAAGTAATAATCCATTAAAATCAAAGTTCAGTAAATTTCAAAGGATTAAATGGCCTTACCTGGTTCTTACAGACAATGACTCAACTCCTTGACTTGCTTGGGATCCTGCTATAAACAAAAATGTTTTATATCTATCATATACAAAATATGAATATCAAAGAATTCAGCCTTCATTATCTTTTAAATGTCATTGAAGAAACCAAGAATAGCATATCACCCAAATTTTATAGAAAACTGAAAATGAAGCTTAAATTCTGACTTGGCATACCTGTTGGTGTATTCTTATCTGCTTCCAGAAAAGAAAGATCCTAAAACATTTCAGACATTTCAGTTCACAGAATCAGAAGTGTAATTAATTAAGTGTTCAACTTGTTTACCAGTAAGTTGAGACGATACAAAGAAGAATCTCCACGCATGAATTCTAATTCTCACAATATCGTGTACAACAAAATATCAAACAAATGACAGGTGAGCATCCAAAGTATGTTTACATATAGAGAAATTAAGTAAATCCATCATGACCAAAAAATGTTGCAAGCAAACCCAGTAAGGAGTAATATAATAAATGAAGTTCAGTCAAAAGGGATGATCGGATAAACAAACAAGAACTTACTTCTGCTTCGGCAGAATTTATCGACTCAGGAATACTTGACAGTCCAGTGGACTGAAGACCTAGCCGCTCCTCTGAAAGTGTCCTTGGTGTTTCAAGCTCCAATCCATGAGTTCCAATCAATGCTGCAACATCTGGTGTGGGTAGTGCAGCAGACCCAAAAGTTGTTTCTAAACTATTAGGTGAGAAAGAAGTCAGGTCATCTCTTCTGAAAGGAGAATGCACCTCTCTAGCTGAAGAAGACATAAATTCAGGCAAATTATTATTGCGAATATAGCTTTCATCATGTCTAAGTCGTTCAATTTCCATATCAATTTCAGGCACTGGAACATGAGATTTTGCAACCCTAGGCTCTTGGATAGCTTCACTCATAGGCTCTGGATAGTTTCAGTGGCATAAGAAGGAGACTGGACAGCTCTGGGCTCTGGGATAGTTTCAGTTGAATGAGCAGGAGACTGGACAGCACTGGGCTCTGGGATAGTTTCAGTCTCAGGAGCAGGAGAATTTGCAATCATAGGCTCTGCGGCAGCTTCCTCTGTGGCAACCAAATGAGGTTTGGTTGCAATATAGTCCTTTTTGAAAATATTACAGATATCTCCATGCAACCCTGCAGATGGGCAGACACCAATATTTTCGGTAAAACCAATTCCTTAACCTGGAAGCGAGCAGAAATAGAAAATTGCAAAAAGGAAAGACTTACTCACCTGTTACTAAAGACTCATGAAAAACTTGCTTCTTTCTTACCCGTTGTTGAACTTCCACAACCCCAAAGCAGAGCTTGGCATATTTCTCTTTTTTCATAATAGATCACTAGAATCTTCAAGTGCCTTCTTCATAAACCTGTCCACATCCTTACATCACTAAGTGGTGCAAAAAGAAGCAAAGGATCAATCTTACTTATTAGGCAACAGTATGGACCTGTCAAACAGATTTCTCTTCCGCGTTCTTCGTTTTTGCAGCTGTAAAGGGGGAGTTGATCAGATGGCCAGTGCAGGAGATGAATGGCCTGAAACACCAAGATAAACATCAAATAAGAAGTATCATTCTAAAGCAAAAGAAGATGAACCCTGGTGAACCATACATTCCATGCATGCATGAAATTATAAGAAAAAAAAGCACCTACCAAAGGAAATACGTGTATCAAAAACCTCCGGAGCCTCTTGTGAAAAAGCAGAAGCTGGTGGTTCTGAATGTTGCTGAAACTGTAAGGACTGCCCTCCAGAAGCCAATAGATCCTACAAAGTTGGAGTATGAGTTTCCTTCTCATTCAATAACTGGTCAGAAGATCCAACTGGCTCAGTTCCATCATTTCCAAGATCTGGAAACAGTGGAGGTAGGTTTATGGCACTAAAATCATGGTCAGCATCACGCATAACTTCAATTTCTGGAAAGTTTTGAGGAGAAGTGTCATCAGCAAGCCTTAGATTTAGAACTTCCTTCTGATTGCTCGGACCAGGTTCTTGAAAATCCACAGTTCCCCTAAATACTTCTGTCTGATTACTTGCACCAGGATCATGAAACTCTTCAGTCTGAGTAGGTAGTTCTCTCTGATTACTTGCTCCAGGATCTTGAACATCTGCAGTCACATTAAGTTCTGTCTGATTTCTTGGCCCAAGTTCAGGTTCAGGTTCTTGAAAACCCACATCAGCATCGGATGGAGGTCCACAAATAATGCTGTAATTATAGAACCACGTACTTCAAATTGGTTCCAAAACTAGAAATATAAACAAATAATGTAATCCTCAATAGGACTTCAAAATGAACTTGAGACATACTCCTCCATTTCTCCGACCCCTAAATCAGGAATCTCTTCTGGATGTGTCGAATCCACCATAATTTCCTAGACGCCCATATAAGTTTCCATCAGTTGCGATGCAATCCCAATACCTCAAATTCAAACAGTAAATACACAAGATAATGCAACATGCTTTCAAACACAAGGAGAAAACATTTAACCTCCTCAAACATAATGGCAACATAGATATCTCTCTCAGCAGGAATTTGATCTGAAAATTAGCAAAATATGCATGTTAACCAATGCGAATTCACCATCCAAAGTAAATAAAAAATAAAAGATAAAAACTAATATAAGCAAAATATAAACAAAAGAAAATGAATAAATGACCTGCAAGTGTGATATCCTCCTGACTCCCGTGATGATTATCATACCCATCATCAAGATCCAAAGCATCAAGATCAAATTTTTGAGGCAAAGTAACAGTATGAACTGGTGCATGTGTTGCATCCTCAGGCAAATTAACAATAACAGTAGAAAAAGCTTTTCTCAAGCTAATCAAGATAACATTACAGTCATGATAAAGATGGTCAACTTTCTTCGAGTATATCTGAACCACACCTTACAGAAGGTGCCCCGACATTCTCAAAGGAATCGGGACTTCTGGAAACATTGTGCTATCTGAAACATACTAATTGTTACCAATGATCAGATACAGCAACAAAACATTCTCATTTTTAACACATTGTTTCTGACAATCTGAACAAAATTGCTCCTTTTTATTGGTAAATTTCATAATGCAGTAAAATTAAACGTCAAGAGACAAAATTTAAACAATTAGACAAAATAAAACACAAAAATAGATACAATTAATCAAAAGAATCAGCGAGAACAGACTAATAGAGGACGGAAACATTATGCTATCTGAAACATACAATTATCTTAATAAGCATAAACACCATTAAAAAAAAAAACATTTTTAAGAAATTCTCAACCAATTAATATTGACACGAATCAAAATACCAAAATCATGAACAAAAATTGCTCTTTTCTTTAAAAAAAAAAAATCATAATGCAGTAAAATTAATCATCGAGACACAAAATGTAACCAATTAGACGAAACAAACACAAACATAGATATAAGAGGAATGCTAGGGTCGGCACAAACGTAGATATAATTAATAAAAAAGAATTGGTAAGAATAAGCGAGAACATGCATAGCTCGAAATACAAGAACAATGAACAAAAATTGCTCCTTTTCTTCTAAAATTTCAAAATGCATTAAAATTAATCATCAAAACACAAAATTTAAACAATTAGACAGAACAAAATACAAAAATAAATACAATTAATCAAAAGAGTCAGCGAGAAAACAGACCGACTGTGGACGGAATATGGTGGAGGTGTAGTGAGTCTTCTTGAGGCGGTGCTGAAGGTGAGCGGCGCACCACGCCGTCCCAAGTGGGCCCTTTCAAGCCAGAAACGTCTGTGAATAGAACATCTCTCCGTTTCCTCTCCTCTCCTCTTCTCTTCGGTTACTTTAGTGTCCGCATTCTAGTTAAAGACAGACTAGAGAATTCGATTTAAGTGATCTAGGATTAATTACAATTCTTGAATTGGAGCTCCCAATTTAATGTCAGTTGGCGCGCGAAATCCAACTAAGGCGCCAATCTATTTTTGATTAGATTAAAATAAAAGCCATTGACTTTACAAACAATTTACAATTTTTGCCATTTAGAGTCAGATTTTTTGTTGTCTTTTGAGAGAGACTTCTATAAATAAAAGCAATCAGTTCACTAAGTTTACATTTCTCAAAATTGTCTCATTTGATTTTCACTAAAGCTATTGGGTAGCTTTACAAATTCACGACATAAGGTACATGAACAAGGCTAAGGATTTGAGCTCTTCACAAGATCAACCAAATGAAGCCCAAAAACAAAGGATTCAGCATTGCTTGTTGAAAAGCATGAATTTTTCACATCTCTTCAGCGATAACCAATAAGTTTCTACATCAGAACAAATAGAACAGAGACTACAATACTAATTCAGTGTGTTTTACATTTCAAATACAATGGATACAACATGTAGACAACTCTCCAAAATCCTACATATGCTCCTGCGCCGCAGATCATATTACGCCTTGTTTACACGAATTTTTTGCCCTTCCAGCAACTGCAATGAAGATTAAGCATCATACAACGACCAATAACAAAGAAACCTATTGCTCTCAATGATCACAGTTTGAATTTTCATGGGGAATTTTGTGTTTTATAAACCCAATATTCTACCTTGAGAAAGCAAGGGAAAAAATTACTTACAGAATTGTTAAAAGAAGAGATGGCAGTTTCAACATCCTCTTCTGAAGAGAACAAAACAAAACCGTAACCACTTGATTTTGATGTCCCTGGAACCCGTGAAACCTTTGCACCAAGAACCTTTCCCTTCTCGGAGAAAAAGTTCTTGAGTGTCTCTGTGGTTACAGTCTTTGCAAGATTTCCCACATAAACTTTGTGGGGACTGTCAACGAAGTTAGAATCCTCTGCCTGGAGGAGGGATAAATCCACTTGCTGCAAAGGTTTCTCAGTGATGTTTACTTTGATCTCACGTCCACCAATTTCCTGCAACAAAAACAAGTAACAGATTTAATCAATCATTCACCATCAAATGATCTGTCTTTTTCCGACTATAATAGAAAAATAACATATAATTCAAGCTCACAGTTCCATTCAGTTTCTCGATTACTGCATTTGCATCCTCAACAGTTTTCATTGTAACAAAGGCAAATCTGCGGCTCCTTCCTGAGTACTTATCATACATCACCTAGAAACAAAAACAAGCCAAAAAGATGGATATCTTAGAATTTAGAATATAATAAAAAAAAATAAAACTACATATCAAGAAGCAAAAATACACCCTTTTTTCATTCAGCTATTTGGGATTTATTAATACAAGTAATTTGGTGCTTAACACGTCCTAATTAGTGTCCTCAAGCAGCCAGAAGAATAACGAGAAGAACATCAACAATGACATTTATAGTTACAAACAAGCAGAGGAATTGCAATTAGGTGACTGGCATGACACATTGGCAGATTACTCATGGATGGAATACGGAGCAACTGACAGCTACTTGGCTTGGGCAGGAAAACCCCAAAGAATGGCCAAGAAATACAAGTTTGGAAGAACAATTGGTCAAAATTGTTGTGCCATATTCACATATCTTTTGCCTTCCCACCAAAATTTCATAACTAATCCTAGCACAAAAGACATTGGAATTTCTCATCCATGACCATAATTCTAAACAACAACGAAATGATTTTTATTATTTTAAACAATTGTACTCACAAATTCACACTTTTAACTCCTATGAAATACTTAAAAAGATAACAAACACTACACGCTCCAAATCATATCATATCTTAAAACTCCAACAAGAACAATAAATTCCTTCAAGATCTCGTAAAAATCGATACTTTACTTTGAAAGAAGTCTAAAAAATTATTACATTATAAATTACTAGAATAAACTAAACAAAACAACCACAAAAAAAATAATAATAAATAAACCCATTTCACATCAATGCACGACCATAAATTACTAGTCAAAATAACCAGAAATATAAATCTTTTCAACATCACAATATCGATCAAAGAAAACAAAACAAAAGAAAACTACCTCAGCTTTCTCAACAGCGCCGTGTTCTTGAACAATCTCTGTAAGTTTGTCATTGCCAATATTTCTCGGAATGTTGCCAATATAGAGCTTCCTGGCAGCCTCAGAAGAGGTGTCAATAGATGTTTCTTCAGCTACTGCAAAGAGTCTCGTGATGGAGTCTTTGCTGCTTGACTTGAGGTTCAGTGCAGAACATGAAATTTTAGGAAAGTTTATTAGCAGATTGGGTAGTTTTTTCGAGTGGATTCTGAGGTGGGTTTTCGAAGAGAAGAGATTTTGTGGTGATATTAATAAAGTTGATGATACCGAAGCCATTGATTTTTGGTTTGTTGCGGGAAGAAGAGTGTGCAAGGAAAATGGAGCAGGGTTTTTCTCACTTTATCCAGAGAAGATGAGGAGGCTTCGGCTGTGAGTCACCCGCAGGTAATAATTGGAACAAGTCTGAGAAAGGGATTATAACATTTGGGTCCCTACTTTTATATGTTTTATCAATAAAAGTATATATTTTTCCATTTATATTAAATATAAATAATTTAATTATTTTAGGACAAATCATATGACCTATTTAATACAAATAAACAAACTATATTTCTATTTAAAAATAAAAAAATCCAATATTATTCCCATTTGTATAACATAAATGACTACTAATTAATTATTATAATAATTGCGACAATAATGATCATTAAATCACCATTTATTTAAATATCTAGTTCTTTTTATATTTTAATAACTTTTAAAAAAATAAAATAAGATGAATTTTAACTTTATATATTGTACACAATCATTATTCATATTATTAAATAATTTAATATTCATAATATAATTCTTTTTCTTTTCTTTTCTTGCATTTGTAATAAAAGAAAAAACAAAATTGGCATACAACGTACGTGGGGAGTAACTCCTCCATGTTTTGAAAGCAATGTTTCTAATTTCCCTCACTGTAATTCTCTCCCTCATTGTTTCCTCTTCTAAAACTTCCTTATTTAGCTCTTCCCATATTTCCCATAATTACTCTTTCGTTTTTGTTTATATTCAACTTTTAAGAATCACTAAGAACTAGGTTTCCCATTCTCTTCTTTATAGCAGCCTCCTCGTTTACAAGCACACGCTTGATTTCTTAGAGGTAACCACCAACTTCTGCTCTTCTGATGTATTTTGTTTTGCTTTGTGTTGTGTTGTTTTCTGTGTTCAATTCTTATAAGATTAAGGTATGTTTGGTAATTCAGAAAAAAAGTGTTAGTTTGAGAGATTCGTCGATAAATTTTTTGAAATGTTACTGATTGTAATTTTTCAAACTACAACACAATCTCCGCAGTTTAATTTGATTTGACATGATTGGCTTCAATTTTCTTTCTTTCTTTCAGGATTTAAGCAATGCCGCCGGAACAGAAAGAGGACTTTTCGTTGAAGGAAACCTCGCCGCCAATAGGCGGGGGGAGAGTTTCCGGCAGAGAAAAACTCACATCATCATTCGACCTTGTCGAACAAATGCAGTTCTTGTATGTAAGAATAGTGAGAGCCAGATATTTGCAAGTTAACGAAGTAACTGGCTCCTGTGATCCTTATGTCGAAGTGAAAATTGGAAACTACAAGGGAACAACAATTTCCTTTCAGAAAAAAACAAATCCTGAATGGAACCAAGTGTTTGCTTTTACTAAAGAAAGAATTCAAGCTACATCTGTGGAGATCCTGGTAAAAGATAAGATGATTGCGAGTGGTGATTTCATTGGGAAGATTACAATCGATATCCCTGATATCCCTAAACGCGTGCCCCCGGATAGTCCGTTGGCTCCGCAGTGGAATAGAATGGAGGCTAAAAATGGCAGCAGAGCTAGGGGAGAGCTGATGCTGGCGATTTGGTGGGGAACTCAGGCAGATGAAGCATTTTCGGATTCTTGGCATACGGATGCAGCAGCTGTTAGCGGTGAAAGTGTCATGAATTGTCGTTCAAAAGTGTATGTTTCACCTAAACTTTGGTATGTTAGATTTAATCTTGTTGAAGCTCAAGATTTGGTACCCAAACAAAGGAATAGGAACCCAGAAGTTTACATTAAGGCAGTTTTCGGAAATGTGGTTTTGAAGTCTAGAGTTTCTGGAAACAAAACTGTGAATCCAACTTGGAATGAGGATCTGATGTTTGTTGCAGCTGAGCCGTTTGATGATCCATTGGTTCTGACAGTGGAGGATAAAATTGGAGCTAATAAAGAAGAATGTTTGGGGAAATTAGTGCTCCCATTATCCAAAGCAGATAAGAGATTTCTGCCATTACCTGTGGCTGCTAGATGGTATAATCTTGAGAGAAATTTGGCTGATGGTGAAGAGAAAAGAGATGTAAAATTTGCCAGTAGGGTTTGTCTGAGATTTTCTCTGGAAGGTGGGTATCATGTTTTTGATGAATCTACATATTACAGCAGTGATTTAAGGTCAACAATGAAGCAGTTATGGCCGCCTGTAATTGGGGTTCTGGAATTGGGGATTTTGAGTGCAAATGGATTGCTGCCAATGAAATCAAGAGATGGTAATGGAACAACTGATGCATATTGCGTTGCTAAATATGCTAACAAATGGGTGAGAACAAGAACTGTTGTTGATAGTTTTGATCCAAGATGGAATGAGCAATATACTTGGGAAGTTTATGATCCATATACAGTAATTACATTAGTAGTTTTTGATAATTGTCATTTACATCCTGGAGGAGGAAGTGATTCAAGAATTGGGAAGGTAAGAATTCGGCTGTCTACACTTGAAACTGATAGAATTTATACACATTCTTATCCTCTTATAGCCTTGCAACCAAATGGGGTTAAAAAAATGGGAGAAATTCAGTTAGCTGTGAGATTTACATGCTCATCTTTTGCCAATTTACTGCAAACTTACACACAACCTCTCTTGCCCAAAATGCATTACATTCATCCACTTTCTGTTTACCAGATTGAAAGTTTGAGGCACCAAGCTACTAATTTGCTCTCCTCAAGGCTGAGCCGTGCCGAGCCGCCGTTAAGGAAGGAAGTTGTGGAGTACTTACTTGATGTAGGTTCGCAAATGTGGAGCCTGAGGAGGGGCAAAGCTAATCTTGCAAGACTGATGAGATTTTTGAATGGATTTCTTGCTGCTTGGATTTGGTTTGATAAAGTATGCAGATGGAAGAAGCCAAGAACAACATTTTTGGTTTTTGTTCTCTATCTGACTATGGTTTTTTTCCCACAAATGATACTGCCAACATTGTTTATTTTCCTGTTTTGTGTTATAATTTGGAAATTCAGAAAGAGACCAAGAAATCCTCCACATATGGATATCAAATTATCATATGCTGACAGAACACATCCTGATGAACTGGATGAAGAATTTGATACATACCCATCTTCCAAACAAGGTCAGATTCTGACAACGAGATACGATCGATTAAGAAGCATTGCCGCCAGAATGATAGCTTTAAATGGTGATTTGGATACACAGCTGGAAAGACTACAATCTCTAATAACCTGGAGGGACCCAAGAGCTACAGCAATGTTTGCAATTTTTTGTTTGGTGTCTGCCGTAGTTTTTTATTCATTTCCTTTCTGGGTTTTACTCCTTTTTGCAGGATGTTTTGTGCTGAGGCCTCCGAAACTTAGAGTTGACATTCCTCCGTTACCACAAAACTTCCTCAGGAGATTGCCTTCAAAAACTGAGAGCTTGTTGTGAAGAACATGCTGCCATTTATTATTTGCTTTTAGGTTAATTTATTATACATTTTGTTTTTACATGCTTTCTGGATTTGGCAGTGAAACAATGTTGCTAAAGGAACTTTCTTTTTTGAATAAAACTTTCATGTTGCAAACTATCTTCTGTTATTAAAACCAAACTATCACATATATAGAGGCATTTCAGCTCATTCTAAACTATAACATAAACAACTACTATCACACTATAATAACTTAAAGTTGCCATGCCAAAATTTGTAATAAGTGATGTTGTTATTAAGTTATAATAATATGAATATGTTAAATGAAACCACATTCTTATTACACAATAAATTAATTTTTAATAGGAATGATGAACCCTAAAATAAATAAAATACAAAAAGATTTGTTTTGCTAGACAATATTATTATAATTGGTATTTGATGCATGGGGTGGGGTGTATAATATGAACATCATTGAATCACTTATAAATCTTGCTATTAAAGAAAATATATCGAAATTCATAAATAATTAATGCCATACATGTTAAAGGGGCTTTGGCATTTATTTTTAAGTGTATTGGGCTTTTTGCCAGCTAAGTTGGACGGCCCATTTACACGATATCGGCCCAATGAGCCCAATTTTTATAGGGTTTTCACTTTTGGCATATAAATACCTAGGGTGCTTCAATTTTTCTTAGATTGCTCCCTCACAGACCACACACGCAGGCGCAAGCGGGTTGCAGCAATGGCGCCGAAGCAAGGGAAGCCAAGAGTGAGCAGGAATCCGGAGCTGATCCGGGGAATTGGAAAGTACTCTCGTTCAAAGATGTACCACAAGAGAGGTCTCTGGGCAATTAAAGCCAAAAACGGTGGCGCTTTCCCTCGTCACGATCCCAAGCCTAAGGACGCAGCTCCTGCCGAGAAGCCCCCTAAGTTCTACCCCGCTGATGACGTTAAGAAACCTTTTGTCAACAAACGCAAGCCTAAACCCACCAAGCTCAGGTACTCTTTTTAACTGTATTTTTTTATATTTCATCACTTCTTGTTTATGTATAGTTTCGTTTTTGTTTTATAGTGTTAAGCTTTTGAGGGGAAGATTTTATGTTTAATGGATTCATATCTCTCTTTGTAGATTTCATGTCTTTGTTATTGTTACAATGCGGTGCTGAATGAGTTTGCGTTCAATGTAATCAGGGTGTTTGTTTTAGTAGAATATATATATATCGATTTAATGGTTCTATTTGTTTCTTTATTCTTTGTGGTTTTTTTCGTTTGTCAATTTGCTGATATGAGAAATAATGAGAAGCCAATATTTTGCAAGGGAGCCTGTGCGAATTTTTCTTTCATTTCGTTTGGTTACTTTTGTGCATTTTTGTTTTGCTTGCTTGTTGCAAAGATGCGTGTAGGGATTGGTGTTTTCTCCATTCTGCTGAATAGAACTGTTCGCTTTTATACATTTTCTTAGGATTGGTGTTTTCTCCATTCTGCTGAATACAACTGTTCGTTTTATATATTTTCTTAGGATTGGTGTTTTCTCCACTCTTCATTTTTCTATATTTTCTTATTGAAATAGAGTTGATACAAATCTTTGTGATTATTATTTATTTGTGTGCGACCATGTCGTGTGTCTTTTGATTTGGAGGGCTTTTTATGGCCTTGTTTAAGTTTCGTTTTTGTTTTTGTCTGCAGAGCAAATATCACTCCAGGTACAGTACTAATTATACTTGCCGGAAGGTTCAAGGGTAAGAGGGTTGTGTTCCTGAAGCAGCTTACCTCTGGATTGCTTTTGGTTACTGGTGAGTGTTTGATTGGTCATTAATGTACAATGTTTGCAATAGAAATCTGTTTGTGCAACGAAATGGTATTCTTTTATTTATGTTAGTACAAATATACTTATTGTTTTTATATGTTTTCATCTATTTGCTTTTACATAGGACCATTTAAGATCAACGGTGTTCCTCTAAGACGTGTCAATCAGTCTTATGTTATTGGAACTTCTACAAAGGTTGACATCACTGGAGTTAATGTGGTTAAGTTTGATGACAAGTATTTTGCTAAGGAAGTCAAGAGGAAGAAGAAGAAGGGAGAAAATGAGTTCTTCGAGGGAGAGAAAGAGGTTAGTTAGTTTCTCAATGTTATCTATGTTGTCTATTCTGTTCTTTTCTAACCCTTCTTGGTTTTCTTTTTCTCAAATTTGTAGGAGAAGAAGTCACTTCCTCAGGAAAAAAAGGAAGATCAGAAGTCTGTTGATACAGCATTGATCAAGGCCATTGAGGCTGTTCCAGACTTAAAGGCTTACCTCGGCGCAAGATTTTCACTCAAGATTGGCATGAAACCTCATGAACTTGTCTTCTAAAGAATGTTTAAGTATTTTAGGATTGATTTGCATTTCCTACTTTTGTTTTGTTTGGACTTGGTTTTAGCAGTTGTATTCTTCTAGTTCCATGGTAATCAGACGTCTAAATTTTTGTATGCTATCAGGCAAATGAAATGTGCTAGGGTTATTTACTCTTTTTTCATCAAAGTACAATGATTACTGATATAATATGTGATGTGTCTTTTTTATGTAATTATGTGGAACTGGCTGGTGTGATAGGAACTTGTGTTTGGTTTCTTCCCATAATGACGGATGCTGTTTTAGTGACCTCTTGATGCATTCTATTTTGGGGTTATGCTATGGCACACATCATGTGTGCATCTGCCCTAACTTTTTTTTGTTGCATTTCCAACCTATGTAAGTCTGAAGTTGGGATTACTATGGAAGAGTTGGTAATCACAGTGCAATGATAAAGTCAAGTACTGTAATGACAAAACTGAGGAGCTGTAATGCATATACTGTAGTGGTACCTCTGTAACCCTGATTAAGTAAAACACAATGAAAATACAATGAAGTGTCATAAAATAATACTTATATGTTATTGGAACAATATTGAGAAACAAGTTAAACTAGCACAACACGACATAGTCAGATACACCAAAGGTTAGTATCACAGTAAGCTGTCTGTTCGAGCTGGCATTCTCTTGAAGAAGTTGCTGGGCACAGAAGGCAGCTTGCTGCGGAACCTGGGGTGTCGCAAATAATACAAGCCGGCGAGCAGAGCCACCACTTTAAATGGCGTTGTATACAGCACTACAGCTGCACAAAGACAGAACACAATGAAAAGAGCTGTAGCTCTGGGATCTCTCCAGCCGAGCAATGATTGGAACCTCTCACCCTGTGTTGCTATATCACCCACCACGGTTTGAATCCTCCCGGCGACACTTCTAAGCCGATCATACCTCAGTCGAACTATATCATGTGGTTTCGAAGTTGGAAATGTGTCAAATTCTTCATCTAGTTCATCTGGATGCACAGTTTCTGCCCATGAAAGTTTGGTATCCATATGAGGTGGGTGCCTTGGCCGGAACCTATAGTTCCACAGTCCTATGAGGAACAAGTATAGAAATATTGTTGGGAGAATCAACTCAGGATACCAAATCAGTATCAGGAACAGAATGTGAACTAAAACTGCTGTGACAGGATTTCTCCAGTTGCATACATCAGTGAACCATCGGCTGACAGAAATCATACCGGAAAGCAGTGACATAACACGGAAAAAGTTGGCTTTGCTTCTTCTCATGCTCCATATATGGGAATCCACATCTAACATGTATTCCACCACCTCTTTTCGCAGAGGTGGTTCAGCTCTGCCAAGCCTCACTGCGACAATATTCATGGCTTGGTACCGTAAATTGTCAACTTGGTTCACAGTGAAAGGATGAAGGTAATGCATTTTAGGCAGCAAAGGATGACCATAAGCATATATCATGCTAGCTACAGAGAGTATAGTGAATCTAATTGCTAGTTGAAGCTCTCCCGTTTTCTTTACTCCATGTGGATGAAGAACAAGAAGTGGATACGAATGTGTATAAATTCTATGAGCTTCAAGAGTTGATAGCCTTATTCGTACCTTACCAATTCGCGAATCTCTTGCTGCATTCGCGCCATTTTGTTTTTCGCCTCCTCCCAAGTGGCAATTATCGAAAACTCCTAATGTAATCACTGTGCAGGGATCGTAAACTTCCCAGGTGTATTGCTCATTCCACTTGGGATTAAATGTGTCCAGAATTGTTCTGGTTCGAACCCATTTCTGACCATATTTAGCAACACAGTAAGCATCTGTACATCCTCTGCCATCCTTCATTTTCATCGGCAGAATTCCTTGTGCTCCCAAGATCCCAACTTCTAATATCCCAACCGGCGGTTTCCAGAGCTGCTTCGCTGTTGGCCTCTGATCACTTATGTACATTGTTGATTCATCTAGTACATGATATCCACCTTCAAGACAAACTCTAAGGTGTACTCTGCTTGAAAACTTGAGTTCTTTCCTTCTGTCAGCTTCCAGCACGCCAAAACCAAATTTTTCAAGATTGAACCAGCGAGAATCAACAGGCCGGTGATCTAGCCGCTTCTCGAATATGTTTAATGGTAGGCTTAACTTTCCCAGAACCTCATCTTTTGAAGCATGAACTCGATCCTCGATTGTTAGAAAAAGCAGCTCCTCAAAAGGCTCAGCAGCTACGAAAACTAAATCTTCATTCCAAAGAGGGGTAGTGGTCGGAGTTGAGCTTATCCCTGTTTTGAGCACCTGATTTCCGACCTGTACTTTTACAAAAACTTCAGGCAACCGGTTTCGGTTATTTGGCGCAATATCCTGGGCTTCAATCACATTCACTCTCAAGTACCACAGCTTTGGCGATACATAAACCTTTGATTTGGTGTTGAGAACTCCCTCTCCATAGACTGAGGAAGTATCTGAATTCCATGACTCTGCAAAAGCTTCATCGGCTTGAGTTCCCATCCAAACTGCAACCATGATTTGTCCTCTTACTTTCCCTCCGCCGCGTCGATCCTCTAGTCTATACCACTGAGGAGCTAGCGGAGAATCAGGAGGAACTCTGGTTGGAACTTCATTCAAATCAAAAACAACTCTTCCAAGATAATCATCTCTGCCCAACATTTCTTTATCTTTCACAAAAACTTCAAGCATTGATGACTGAATACGATCTTTGGAGAAAGCAAAGACTTGGTTCCATTCTGGATTCATTTTCTTCTCAAATTGCCTTGTCCTTCCCTTGTAGTTTCCCATCTTTACTTCCACATAAGGATCACAGCTCCCAGTAATGGGGCTTGGAGGAAGATCTTTGGCTTTCACCACTCGAACGTATAGATAAAACATCTGCTCAACAAGGTCATAAGTGCTGCTGGAGAATCTCTCACTGCTCATCCATCCTCTTCCTCCATATCCCCCGCTGTTCGGCCACCGCTCGCCGAGCTGTGGTTTGGTGTCCTTAAGATTGTAATCCTCTTGGTCACTAGGACGTCCTGGCTGATTGACAGAATGCATGGTGAATGGAACAATTTGTGGCTGTTTCTCCACCGATAGGCCTGGTTGCTGAAGAATTTGGTGTTTGTGGAACTGTTGGATTGGCTCTACTGTGACTTTGACAGGTTCGTTGAATACCGTAGAAATTTCTTTTTCAGACTCTGCTGTGAGAGATTTTGAAGTATCAACGACAGCTAGTTCTTCTTTGGGAAGAGCAGCTAAAGTTTGGCAAACAAGATCGGTATTTTCTGGAGCAGAACTTTCAATTGAAACAGAAGATTTTGTTTCAGATTCTGGTGAAATGTAGATTTTTAGGCCAATCTCACCCTTGACAGAAGAGAAAAACCACTTCTTTTCAAGCTGGAATCTTTGATAAACTTCCTCACCTTTCCTGACAAGATTTGAGCAAGGAATTCTTACCCGGCCAAGAAAATTCCGGCCTGGAATTGACCTTTTTTCGTGGTAAACGGAGACTTCAACGTACTGGTGGTTATGGTTTTTGGTTTGGTCAAAATCAAAGAGAAGTTTCTGGTTCCAAACAGGGTTGAGATTCCTTGGAATTGTTTCGGTTTTGCTTAGTTGGTTTAGGAAATCAACTTCTGCAAATGTACTAGCTGATCCTTCGCCGTCTTTGGGCTTAAGATCATAAGCATCTACCACTTCCACAACCAGTTTCATTCTCCTTTTCTTTGTTGCTTCACTCTCTTTGTGCTAAAAGGAAGTGGCTGTCCACAAGAAACCTCAAAACTCGATTCGGAAGCAAAGAAATTCCTTCTCTAGAAGACAGGAGATGAGAAAAGAAAGGAATAATGATCGTTCTCTTTCACTCACTGTTGTGTCTCTTGTTTTCTTGTTCAAGTAAAGAAGCTTTGATGAAGAAGCTGTCTTTGAACTCTGGAGAAATCCAAAGATTGGAAGGGGAAAATGGAGGGAAAGTATATATTCAAAGTGAAAAAGTTAATCCTGTACATTATGCTATAGTCTTCAAGCATAATAGATTTTACAGTTGTATCTCTAGTATGCTGTATTTTCCTGCAATTTGATTTCTAACCAATGGAGGGAAAGTTAAAAAATATTGTGCATTAGCTGTGATATCTTCTCTTCTCCAAAGCTTGATATCTTTGTCAACAAAGAAATGAGTCAAAAATCTAAATCAGATTTACAGTTTTTGAAGCTCACTTTGACATTTAGGACAAGGATCCAGAACTGGTGTATTGTCCAGAAACTCAATTGCAATTTGTTGTTACAACATCCTACATTGATAATATTTGTGCGATATCTTTTTTTTTTTTTTAAGGCTGGTATGCTTATTTCCTAAAAACATTTTCCTTGGACATTAAATTGCTTCAATTCTGTATGGTTTATGATATCCCTTTCTTTTGTTGGCAGCAATGTGTTAAATGCAAGCCAGAAAACAAGGATTCAAAGGCATTGCATTTGCAGCTTAAAGAAAGCAAAAGGTTTTGTCTGAGCTTGCCAAAGATGCTTTTCCCATACTTTAACCTTACTTATTATATTGTTCCTGCTGCCTCAGTTCAATCCCGGGTGAAATTGGTAAAAAAATACTTACTCTTCTAGTCAGCTCAACTCCATCCTGAAGTCATTATGTAGGAATCACTTTATGAACTACATCATCAAGCTTGCATTTTGTTCCTGTGGTTGGATTTAAAGATCCCCAAGACAACATAACAACATAGCAGTTGTTATGTTACTAAGCACTTCCATACAAACAAACACTTTTGGGATTTGATAATTATTCCTGGGAGATGAACTTGAAAATAACTGGAAAAAAAATGTCCGCAAATTTCAAAAATGATGATAAGAGTTGCAAATCTTTCATGGAAAATGGTGTTAGTGGCCTGCTTCAAGTTGAAAACCATCACTGCAGCTGCATTTATTTCTCTCTTGAACAAATTAACAATCTAATGTATTCTTTGGTCAGCATTTAACATGATTTCTTGTCTAATTTGAACATAATAGAAAATATGCTAGCAAATTGATTATAGGGTAATGATAAATCGACCCCCACCTCCTTTGTAATTGTCCCCATTACTTCCTAACCAGGACACTTCTTTTTAATGAATTTGAGGGTAATTAACAAACTGTAGATTGAATTTAGTAGCCCAAAATCATGGTATAAGCCAAGACACAGAGATAAAGCCCGATGGGCCCATTTTGAAAGATTTGTGTTCGAGAAATACAATGGACTTGGTTTTCTTTTGAGGATTAATAAGTAATTAGTGACCGATTAATGATTAAAATGATTTTATTTTACCTAAGGATTTGGTATATGAGATAACATGAGACGGGACTTTGTGTAAACATAAGATTAGAATAAATGATATGAGATTACATTTTAAATTAAAATTTTTAATTAAAAAAGTTAATTAATAATTATAATATACAGTGTTTTATATTAATAAAAAAATATATTTAAATATTTATAGTTATAAATAATTATTATTTAAATAGTTAATTAAATTAAATTAAATTAATATACTAAATAAAAATAAATTAATTAAGCACGCATCCATTGATATTAGCACCACAAACACGAGCCGAAAAAAAGGGGTGTCTCCAACAAGATTGGCAAAGTAAAATATTTTTTAAAATTGGAAATAAGGAATTAAAAAACATTATACTAGAATCTTCTGTTTTAGCAAGCTAGGGTTTTTCAGGGTTTAATACGAATTCCAGTCACCACCACGTAAATAAACTGAACCTTGGATACCCGCGGAAACCCAGAGAGAGAGAGGGTGAGAACAGCAGCAACCCTAAATTAAATTTAATAAAGAAGCTCACCAATGGTTCGATCGAACGGAGCTAGACTTCTTCATTCTTTGACTCGAAGTCGATACCTTCTAGAGGATTCGCGACATTCAGTGATTTCATTCACCTCTCTCTCGATTTCAGTTTGTTGAATTTCTGTTAATTTTTGTTTTTCGTTAGATAATTTTGCGGAATTAATGTGTTGATTGCAGATAGTGAAGACGGTAGTTGGAGGATGTAATAAGAGCTTCAGTACTGGGACATGTAATCCAGTGAGGATTTCTGGCAATTTTAATCTTAAAAATGGTATTTTTCGAATTGTTCTTTTTTTTTTAAAATCGAAATTTTGATATTTGGAGTGATATGAAATGAAAATTGGATTTTTTTATTTGTGTGCTGAATGCTCTGTGTCTGGAATTGCAGCTAATAACAGTAGAAACTGGTTGCTATGGGGTCTTCTGAATTCCAATTTGGGTGCAACGAGGTCTATTCATGGCACAGGTAACAAATAGAGTTTATTTTGTTTGTTTGAATTTACATTTATTATAGTGTATAGTTGGATTGTTTGGTACTAAAATTGGAATTTATTTGCTGGCTTTCATCCTTCTTTTATTGTTAATTTTTGAAATTTGGGATTCAGCCTCTACGTCTGCAAGAGATTACTATGATGTACTTGGTGTGAGCAAGAATGCTACTGCATCTGAAATAAAGAAAGCTTATTATGGGGTAAGTCTTGCACTCGCCACCTTCTTCTTATGCACTTAGAAAAAGATGTTTGAGTTTTGTTTCAAAGTCCTTTGGCTTGGTTTTATGAATTTCTTGAATTTATTTATTTTATGTGTGCATTGTATGCAGCTTGCAAAGAAGCTTCATCCAGATACAAATAAAGATGACCCTGAAGCTGAAAAGAAGTTTCAGGAAGTTTCAAAAGCATATGAAGTAAGTTTACTAAATTAGAGCAATGTTCGAAATAATTAGTCTTGCCTGTTATTGATCTGCATAATTGACTGAACGGAGCCTTTTGTTTTGTTCTATTGTAGGTTTTAAAAGATGATGAGAAGCGTGGCATATATGATCAGGTAGCTCATTCATTTTATTTCTACTGTAAACAGCCTAACTTTTTGATCAGTTTGCACATTAAAATTTCTTATATTTACATTGTAGATGTTGTTACAAGTAAAATGATAGATGCTTTACTTGCAACAGCATCTCTAATATAGATACAAGGAATTTGAATGAGACAACACCCAAGGCTTCTCATCATCTTGATTGGTTGTGTGTGCAATTTTATAGGTTGGCCATGAAGCATTTGTGCACCAAGAAACCAATGGTGGTCCAGGTCGTGAAGGTGGCTTTGGAAATCCGTTCCAGGACATTTTTAACATGGAGAATGTAATGACTTTCCCTTCAGCCTTTTCTAGTTCGTTCTGATTCTTTCAAACAATTGCATTTCCTCTTCTTTTCATAAGCCTAAATTTTGTTGCATATTGATTTGAAGCTAATAATTAGAGGACTCGTTTGTTTTTAATATATTCCACTTTCTGAAGTTGCAAAATTCAGAGTTAATTTGCTGAAACTTAGATGTTCCCCCTATTGAGATTAATATTGTTCAGATGAAATCAAGTCTCTGAGGATTTCTTTTTTACCATCATGTATGTTCTAATGATGGAATAGCTGCTACTCTGTAAACATAGTTGTATGTTTCTAGAATTTTTATTATCAGGAGAAAATTACACCTTAGAAATCTAATCCGATTTTCGTGCTACAATGATGATCAGATGTTCAACTTTAAAGATTTTTTCAGAAATAGGATGAGCGGCCAAGATGTCAAGGTTATAATTCTTCCTTCTTTCTCCCATGTTGGTTCCTTATATTTGTGTTTCAAAGTAGAATTGTTGACACATTTCTTATTTATCATGAATAGGTTGCTGTTGAGCTATCCTTCATGGAAGCTGTTCAGGGATGTACCAAAACTGTCACATTTCAAACTGAGTTGCCTTGTGAAGCTTGTGGTATTCTTTTTTCCCGTGACATCTCAACTAGATTTGAAGAAAGGGTTTGAGTTTATTTTTATTTCCTTATACTGTTTCTTCTATTTTTTCAGGTGGGGAAGGTGTCCCTCCTGGAGTCAAACCTGAGAAATGTAGGCGCTGTAAGGGCTCGGGCATGGTCAGTTTTACTAGAGTTATATACACTACAAACTCACACAGATTCACAGAACACGTTCACATATATGCATTTATACATATATAAATATGTATATTAGTCTGTATTATTTATAATTTTTTTATCATTTTGTTATCATCATAATTATTAATACAGAAATACTACACTGGTGATTTCCTTTGTTATGCTTTTGCCAAATTACAGGAGTTCATACAGTCTGGCTTTATGAGCATTAATCAAACTTGCCGACAGTGTGGTGGAACAGGACATATAGTAATGGTATGGTACACCTGCTTCACTGACCTCATGTTCAGTAGATTACCTTCTTTTTATATCTGTTAATATATATCTCAGATATGACCTGACTAGGATTGTCTCTATGTGGCAATCAATTAAGTTGGCATTTTTTAGTGTAATTCCTGACATTATTCTTGGCTAATGATGAATGCCAAACTTTTCTTGTTAGTTCTAATTTTTTTTTGTAGAACTATGTTGTGAATGCACCAATGATGTTGTTAAACCTGTCTGTTTTCTAAATTAAAAAACTCTGTAATGTTGTTGTTGGCATCAGAGCTGGTGCAAAGCGTGCAAAGGAGATAGAGTAGTGAAGGGACCAAAGTCAGTGAAATTGGATATTATGCCAGGTATTTTTTAGATCTTCTGCCTTTGGTGCTTGTGTTGGTTTTTGTTCAATTATTTCACATTGTTTTATTTCTGTGGCCTCATCTGATCTCCTGCTGAAATACACGGTTGTATACGATTCTTTTTATGCATCAACAGTCTGAAATCTGACAGAGTTATAATTATTGTGAATTTTTATACTAGACATTTCAAATCAATGTATCACACACCCTCAAATTATCTGGTTTCTGTGGTCCTGTGGTTAAGCCAGTTATCTTTTGCCCTCATTGGTCAAGCTCAAATGCCAGATAACTCACTTGAACTGCATTCCCCATTTAGTTTGCAATCCACATCTAGATAACTCACTTTTTATCAAATGTGTTTGCCTCTGAACAATTTATTATCTGCAGGAGTTGACAACAATGAGACATTGAAAGTTTTTAAAAGCGGTGGAGCAGATCCTGATGGAAATCAACCTGGGGATCTTTATGTCACCATCAAGGTGATTCTCTTAGCTTCTATTATTTATTATGTCACAGTGGAGTGTTACTTTGATTTTGCTTAAAAGTTAAACCACTTTGTTTTTTGGGGAAAAAAATAATTCTTGCAGGTTAGGGAAGACCCTGTTTTCCGTAGAGAAGGTGCCAACATTCATGTGGATGCTGTTTTGGGTGTCACTCAGGTAGACTATTTTCTTTTGTTTTTATAGTTTAACGAAGATATCGCGATGTTGATAAGTCGAAGTCAAGGGCAGCATGTTTGATGGGTGGTTCTTCAGAAAATTTTGCTTTCCCTGGGAATTTGTCAAATATCTAAACCCAAAGTGTTCTCTTTTATCTTTTCTTTTCTTTGATATATATTTTTTCTTATCTCTGAATAAATCAATAAGTTCCAATTCCATTGAGCATATCTAGTGTGTGATTTCACTCCCTCAAATAACATAATACATACATATATATAAACAGCACTGCTCAAACTCATTTTCCTAATATGTCAGACTAGCTAGATGGAATGTTTACTGACATTCAACCAATTTTACTAAACCC
>JAXCLQ010007792.1:0-22500 GCA_035584115.1 Cedrela odorata
ATTGTTTGGGCATTGAAGCTGAAGGGTGTTGAGTATGATTCAATGGATTGAGATCTCCACCACAAAAGCCCTTTTCTTCTCCAATCTAATCTTGTCTACATAAAAGGTTACCCTGCTTATACACAAAGGAAAATCAATCTAAGTATCAATGACAATTCTTGAATATGCTGATATAATAGGAAGCAAGACGCTTTGCTCCCTGAAAATCCTCGCGAAAAAGCCATGGTTCGCTTTGAAATTTGAGAGAACATGGATCACTATCTTAATTTCATACATTCTACGTGCATTTGAAGAGATAATTGATGTGAAAATTATAGACAAGGAGAAATTTCCCTTGCTGTCAGCTTGGAAATTCCGATAATCAGCTTTGAGAAGTTTGCAGAAGTTCCTATAATCAAAGAAAGCTGGCCTCCTCATGACAAACTACTCACCAAAATCCATGCCATGCAAGCGAAAGTCATATCTCGCAGCTGCACAGCCTAAATGAATAGAATTAGCAGCTTGTCAGGTTTCTGCAATTTTTTTTCATAAGCACTGAATAAAATTTGCAGTTTTCGATCTAGAATTTTAAAGGCTATGACTAGTTGCCATACATATATAACAGAGAGTTTTGAGTGACTTTGAAATTCTGACCTTGGAAAAGCCAAGGCCTTTAAATGATAATTCTGCCTGTTTTATTTGTCTTGTTTTTGCTCCAATTTTCTTAATAGCAATACAAGTGATTCGAAATTTGAATAAACTCTGATAATTGAATTGGCAAACTCGTATCCTTTAGAATTGTTATTTTGATAATTAATTATACTTATATTTAGTACAAGAAAGACTAAAGATAAATTTTTAACTGATTATTAATATATTAGAACGTAATTTTTTTAAAATTTTATATTAAATATTTTAATTTTATATTGAATATTAAAAAATTAAAAATTTTTATTTATACATCTAATATATATTATATTATTATCAAGTCGGTCAAGTATAACTTATCTGATTTTATAAGAAAAGGAGTAATAACATACCGGTCCCTAACGTTTAAAGAAATAACAAATAAAAATATATTTCTTAAACATTTGTATACGGTCCTTACTTGTACCGTTAGGTTTTGTTAAAATTCTTTTAATAAAATTGATAAATGACTGTTATACTCTTAAAATATTACGAAATTACATAATTTTATTAAAAAAATGAATTTGTAACAAATGCATTCCTAAAAAAAAAAAAAAAAAAAAATTCTTTTCTTATTCAAACTCCAATTAAACTCTTTGCTTTCTTCTCTAATTTTCTTTTAATGTTTGGATAGTAACTCAAAGCTAAAATTTTAAATATATTAATTTAATTTTTAATAAATAAATATTTATTCATTAAAAAAATTTATATTCTTCAAATTCAATTATTAAAATATAGGGTACTATTATGAAAAGAGAGAGAAAGAGAGAGAGAGAAAATGAAGAAAATAAACTAAGAGGTATAATGGTCAAATTATTAATTTTATAAGACTATAAAATGATCAAATCATGATTTCTATTCTTCAACTTGTCGGAGTAATGTTCATAAATTTCTCCACGTGCTTCTTAGTGCCTAATATTGTAATTAATTATTGGTAAATAAATTTATATGTAATAATTTTTTAAAATATTAGTAAAATATTACACTCTACACAAATATAATCATCAGTTTTTTTTTCATGAAAAATGATGTTGATAATAAAATTTCATAATTATTAAAATAATTTATAATTATTTTATAACGTTATTAATTAATTAAATAAAAAAATTTAAAATAATATTAATAAGTGTAGTATTATTAATTCTATCCAAATACATGTGGATGTGATTACATTCCGGTCCCAAAGCATTGACTAAAGTTTTTAAAGCATCGCACATATTTCAAAATAAGGAGACAACGTAACGCCCTTTCGAACATGCTTTTCCGCAATCAGTCGGCTTTATAAAATTACAATTACATACGCCATTGCCTGCGTTGCATCAATTTTGCAATAGAGAAGAGACTAGAAAAAATTGTGTGCGATGCTGAGGCCACTAAAGTTCACATATAAATAGCAAGGCTCAGTCCAGTTGTACTGATAACTGCAAAACATAACCCGATCCTTATGGCAGAAGAAGTGAAGCTTTTGAAGACATGGTCAAGTCCCTATGGTTTGAGGATTGATTGGGCACTGAAGCTGAAGGGTGTTGATCATGATTCAATAGAGGAAGATCTCTCCAACAAAAGCCCTTTGCTTCCCCAATCTAATTCTGTCTACAAAAAGATTCCTGTGCTCATATACAACGGAAAATCAATCTTAGAATCACTACTTTTCATACTAAGTTTGTTAAAGGGAAATTGAGGCTTGGGTCCAATTGGGTTGTGGTGTTCAGGTGTATTTAGGCTAAGTAATTTAAAGATATTTTTAGGATTTGGTAAGCATAATTTTATTATAAATCTTCTTCAGGATTCACTACTTTTCATACTAAGTTTCAGTACCTGTATCGAAGCCAAGCGTCTCTCATTATTTTCAATGTTGCAGGTTTTGCCGTTAATATTGATTATTTTCTCTAAACAAGGGAAAGAGCAAGAGGAGGTTATTAGGCAAGCCATTGAGAATCTAAAATTCTTAGAAGAAGAGCTAAAGGGAAAGACAGTCTTCGGTGGAGAGAAGATTAAATTGTTAGACCTCGCACTTGGTTGTGCTGCTAATTCTGCTTCTTATTGGACGAGGTAATTGGTGTGAAAATTGTAGAAAAGGAGAAATTTCCATTGCTATCTGCTTGGATAACATAGTTCAAGGAAGTTCCGATAATCAAAGAAATCTTGCCCCCTCTTGACAAATTTCGTTCAATGCTAAAGGCATATCTTGCATCTGCACAGCCTAAATGAGTAGGATTAGCAGCTTGTTAAATTTCTCAAATAATTGAGATTGGTCTTTTGTTTAAGTTTACTTATTATGTATGTACTTGTATTATAATAAGTGTTATGTTTTTCATGTCTTTATCCTCTTTTGTAATATACAAGAAATTTAGTGGTAATTAATACAAGTGATTTGAAATTTGAATAAAACTCTGATAACTGGATAGGCAAACTCGTATCGATAGAATTATTATTTTGATAATTAATTATACTTGTACTTAGTACAAGAAAGACGAAATATAAATTCCAAGAATCAAATAATACATGTCCCAATTTTATTTATAAAATAAATATAAACTTGAACTGATTATTAATATATTAATATGTATATTTTTTAAATTTTATATTAATTATTTTAATGTTTATATTAAATATTATAAAATTTAAAATAAATTCATACATCTAATCCATTATAGACAAGTCGGTCAAGCATGTTGAGAAGTTGGTTGCCCCTGGCAGCAACCCAGCAGCTCTGCCAAGCATCATGTCATAAGAGAGTAGTCTTTGCCACTACCTGAAGCAGTAAAGCAAAAGATGAATTTTAGTTATGCTAGCTGACAACCAGTGGCAATGCAACACCTTTGAGCAGAGCATTTCAGGGTTGTTACTGTGTCATAGTAATTTGTTGTATTTGTAAATAGTACAAGCCACAGCACCAAGTGAGCTGTATAGCTCTAGAATGATCCTAGGGTTTCATTGTGTTAGTAGATATATAGATGTATCATTTCTTGTATTCAGAGTGCTGAAATATAGAGAAAAGTTTTCATTCCTTGTCGGCTGTCTTTGCACTTCTATATTCATTAAGTTTCACTTGGCATCAGAGTATGCAGGTTAACCAAACAATGGCTAACAATGCAGCTTCTCCAAGCTCTGCCGTCAACAGTGTTAAACAAACAACAACACACACAATGCCACAAGTCAGTTTCTCTTCCAACACACCAGTAAAGTTGGAAAGACAACTATTTGGTTTGAAAAACCCAGGTTCTGCCAACAATCCGTGGTAATGACCTTGAGGGCTATGTTGATGGAACAAAACAAGCACCAAACCAACACATCATCCTAGTTGATGAGTCACATAACACTCTGGCCACAGAAAATCCTGCATACCTTCAATGGAGAAAGCAAGACCAGTTTCTCCTTAGCTGGCTTCTTTCAACAATAAGTGAAACAGTTCTCCACTCTCTAACTAATTGCAACAATTCCAAGGACCTGTGGGATGCCATCTCAAGAATGTACTTCTTACAGTCCTATAAGAATCAGATCCAAATCACCAAGAAGGGTTCACAGACCATGGCAGACTACTTTAAAAAAATGAAGGCACTGACAAATGCTTTAAGCATCTCAGGAAAATTAATCTCAGATGAGGACTTAATAGAATACATCCTAGGTGGTCTGGGTGCTGAATATCCCTGTTGTGGTGAATATAGCATCCAGGATGAACACACTTCTGCTGAAAGATGTGTATGGTGAGCTTCTCATTTTTTAAAGCAGATTAGAACAGAACCACACAGCTGGCCATGTCAACCTAGAAGAAAATGTTGCTGTTAATAACCATGTTGGTGGATGGAATCGTAAGAGAAACAATACTGGAGAGAGAAGAACAGGATTCAACAAAAACAGAGGTATTAATCGAGGAAGCGGAAGAGGCAAGACTAACCAAGACAGAGGCCAGTCCAAGCAACCTACCAAATTTGCAATAAGATGAGGCACTTGGCTTCAGCATGCTGGTATTGATTCGACCAGGAATTTGTTCCCAAGAGTGCCAACACTTCAGAATAGTCTTTAGCTCTTATCTCAACTCAAGAAGCTGAGAGTGATAGTTGGTGGTACCTGGACAGTGGTGCCACCAATTATGTCACTAATGACTTAAGCAATCTCTCCTTGAAGAGTGAATACAAAGGTATGCAAAAACTCCCTGTAGGAAGTGGCTATGAACTTCAAATTTCACATGTACGAAATAGTTACATGAACACCAAATCCACAGAACCATTAGCTCTGAAAAATATCCTATTTGTTCCCAAAATAACCAAAAACCTGCTGAGTATATCAAAACTAATTAGTGATAATGAAGAGATTGTTCAATTTCATAACAATGTTTGCATTGTGAAGGGCAAGATGAAGAGGGTGTTGCTGAAAGGAATGGCTAGAAGGGATTGGAGTTCTAATTGGATTCTAGACTAGTTTCAAGTCCCAGTTATCAGAGTCAACAATCTCTTTGTTTGCTTCTGTTGGTAGTAATCTTGTTTGCTTTAAAAGTATGTCTAGTTTAGGTGTCTCAGACAACTCAGTTGTTCATCAAGAGTCTATTAGTCTATTAGATCTCCTACACAGAAGACTTGGTCATCCAAGTCTTGAATAAAGTCCTAGAGCCTTTTAAAAATATCTACATTAGTAATGAAAAACAACCTTTTTCATTTTGTGAGGCGTGCCAACTTGGAAAGAATCTTAAGTTAAGTTTTAAAAACAGTGAGACTAAAACATAAAGACCTTTGGAAATCCTTCATGCAGACCCATGAGGACCGGCCCCACTGAATTCTGGAAATGGACACAGATACTTCTTAAGCATTATAGATGACTTTTCCAGGTTCACATGACTGTTCTTCCTTGCAAACAAAGCCCAAACAACACCAATCTTAATTCACTTCCAAGAACAAATTGAAAATCATCTGGGAATAAAATCAAAACTTTGCAAACAGACTAGGGAGGTGAATTCAGACCTCTAGAATCTCATTTAAGCAAGAGAGGAGTAAACTTTAGACATTCATGCCCTCACACTTCACATCAAAATGAAAAAGTGGAGAGAAAGCATAGACATGTTGTTAAAAATGGTTTCACCCTGCTTGCATAGGCCAACCTACCTTTAAACTTCTGGGCAGAAGCTTTTGAAACCTCAGCATACCTAATAAATTGACTGCCCACTCCTATTTTCAATCACTAATTACCATTTCAAAAATTATACAATAAATTACCAGATTATTCATTTCTCAAAGCCTTTGTATGTTCATATTTTCCTTATCTCAGGCCTTACAATAAAAACAAACTTCAATTCCACACTGTTAAATGTATTTTCATAGGTTACAGCACAAAACACAAAAGATATAAATGTCTACATAGCTCAGGGAGAACCTACATAGCCATGCATGTCATATTCAAAGAAACAGACTTCCCATTCAAAACTGACCCTTCATTTAGAACTAACATGCATACAAAGAACTCATCTGACACACCAAACTACTCTCAGCACCTATTGGTACCACAATCTAAGGCATGTGAAAATCAAGCAAGTGAAGATCCCTCGTTAGACACTTCAACAGCAACTCCATCTCCTCAAACCAGCCCAGCAAATTCTCAAACAACTCCAGTTCCACCTACACAAGAAAGCCTAAACATTGATAACCATAACATAATGATTTCCTCATGTGAAAGTGAACATGAACCAGAACATCAACACATTTAGACACAAACAAAAACCAACACACAGCCCATGGTGATAAGATCCAAGGATGAAATTTTTAAACCTAAAACATTCATCACTTAAAGGATTAGCAAAGAAGAGGATTATATCCCCAAAAGCATAGAGGAAGCATTAGCAAATAACAGATGGAAAAAAGCAATGATTGAAGAATATGAATCTCTGATTAAAAATCACGCCTGGTCACTGGTTCCTTCAAATTCAGATGCCAAAGTTGTTGGCAAAAAATGTGTATACAAAGTTAAATACAAGCTAGATGGTTCAGTAGCTAGATACAAGGCCAGATTAGTGGCCAAAAGGTTCCACCAAACAGCAGGTGTAGACTACACAAAAACCTTTAGCCCTGTTGTCAGGTCAGCTACAATTAGAGTTGTTCTGAACATAGTTGTATTGCATGGTTGGGACATCAAGCAAGTTGATGTCAACAATGCTTTCTTGAATGGAGAATTAGCAAAGAAAGTGTTTATGGCACAACCTGAGGGCTTTGAAGGTAAAAAGCATCCCAACTTCATTTGCAAGCTTAACAAGTCATTATATGGACTCAAACAGGCCCCTAGAGCCTGGTATGACAAGCCAAGAGGTGTCTTTGAAGAACTTTGGCTCTTTGAGCTACTTCTTGAGAATTTAAGTAACAAGGGACCAACAAGGATTACATCTATGCCAAAGCAAGTACATTCAAAACATGCTCAAGAAAACCAGTATGAAAAATGCAAAGAAGCTGCGACTCTAATGAGCACAAGTGAAAAGCTGTAAAGGGCTGCTGGAAATGAATTCAAGGATAAAACAATCTATATGAGTGTCATAGGTGCCTTACAGTACCCAACACTAATTAGACCTGAGATAGCTTATAGTGTCAATAAGCCCAGTCAGTTCATGGAAGAACCAAGGCTGCCTCACTGGATAAGCTGCAAAAGATTGCTGAGATACTTGAAGGGAACTCAGAATCATAGTGTATACTTTGCAGCGGGTGGAGGAATGAACCTGACAGGATTCACAGATGCTAACTGGGCAAGTGATCCTGATGACAGAAGATCAACTAGTGGTTACAACATATATCTTGGGGGAAATCTAATCTCATGGAGCTCAAGAAAACAAAAGGTAGTCGCTAGGTCAAGCACTGAATTTGAATACAGATCCTGGCTTTGATACGAGCAGAAATTGCCTGGCTAAACTCTTTACTTTCTGAACTAAACATGAAGCCTACTCAAAAAACAGTTGAGTGGTATGATAATTTAAGTGCAGCCTCCCTTGCTGCAAATCCTATGTTCCATGGCAGGTTCAAGCACATGGAGATAGATAAGCATTATATTCGAGAAAGAATTATAGTTGGAGAGTTAGAAGTCAGATGTATTCCCACCAAAAACAAAATTGCAGACATTATGACCAAACCACTAGCAAAAGGAAAGATTTGAAGAACTGAAGACCAAGCTCTGTGTCTTGCCAAACAACTGACCTTGAGGGGGAGTGTTGAGAAGTTGGTTGTCCCTGAAAGTAACCCAGCAGCTTTGTCAAGCATCATGTCATAGCAGAGTAGTCTTTACCACTGCCTGAAGCAATAAAGTAAAAGCTGAATTTTAGTTATACTAGCAGACAACCAGTGGTGTGCAATGCAACACCTTCAAGCAGAGCATTTCAGGGTTGTTACTGCATCACAATAATTTGTTGTTTTTGTAAATAGTACAAACCACATCACCAAGTGAACTGTATAGCTCCAGAATGATCCTAGGGTTTCATTGTGTTACTCTCCAAGAGGAAAAAAAAATATATATATTCCTTTTCAAACTCCAATTAAACTTTTTTTTTTCCCTCTAATTTTCATTTAATGTTTGGAGAGTAACTCAAAGGTAAAATTCTAAATATATTAATTTTAATTTTTAATAAATTAATAGTTATTCATTAAAAAAAAAGAGAAAATGAAGAAGAATATAAACTAAGAGAAATAATGGTCAAATTATTAATTTTATTAATATAATTGTAATGAATTCTAACATCAAGGATACATACATACAAAAAGTTTTAGTAAATTACGTTCTTGTTTATTGTTTCATCAAAAATCAAGGACTAATATGTTATTACCCGATAAAAAGATATCGGCTCGCTCTAAAATCACAAGTTCTACATTCTTCCTTCCCTTATCGGAGTAATGTTCATAAATTTCTATCCACGTGCTTCTTAGTACCGAATATTAATTACCACTGTAATTTATATTAATTACTGCATTTTACAAATATTATCATCAATTTTTTTCATTAAAAATGACGTTGATAATTATTAAAATAATTTATAATATTATTTTATAATGTAATTAATGATTAATTAATTAATTAATAAGATTTCAAATAATATTAAGAAGGATAATAATATTCATTCTTTCCAAACCGCATCAAAGATTTTTTTTCCTCCTATACATGTGGATGTGATTACATTCCGGTCCAATAAGTATTGGCTAAAGCTTAAAAAGCATCGCGCACATTTCAAAATAGTGAGACAACGTATCCTCCTTCGGAACATACTTTTCCTCAATCGGTTGGCTTTATAAAATTACAAATATATACGTCATTGCTTGCCTGTGTTGCATCAATTTTGCAATCGAGAAGAGACTAGAAAACACTGTGCGCGATGCTGAAGCCACTAAAATTTACATATAAATAGCAAGGCTCAGTTCGGTTGTACTGGCAATTGCAAAACATAACCCGAGCCTCATGGCAGAAGAAGTGAAGCTTTTGAAGACCTGGTCAAGTCCCTATAGTTTGAGAATTGATTGGGCGCTGAAGCTGAAGGGTGTTGAGTATGATTCAATAGAGGAAGATCTCTCCAACAAAAGCCCTTTGCTTCTCCAATCTAATCCTGTCTACAAAAAGATTCCTGTGCTCATACACAACGGAAAATCAATCTTAGAATCACTGATAATTCTTGAATATATTGACGAGACTTGGAAGCAAAACCCTTTGCTCCCTGAAGGTCCTTACGAAAGAGCCATGGCTCGCTTTTGGGCCAAATTTGCTGACGACAAAGTAAGCATAATTTTGTCATAATAATCTTCTTCAGGTTTCACTACTTTTCTTACTAAGTTTCAGTTCTTGTGTTGAAGCCAAGCGTCTCTTATTATTTTCGATGTTGCAGGTTTTGCCGTCAATATCGATTATTTTCTCTAAACAAGGGAAAGAACGAGAGGAGGCTATTGGTCAAGCCATTGAGAATCTGAAATTCTTAGAAGAAGAGCTAAAGGGAAAGACATTTTTCGGTGGAGAGAAGATTGGATTGTTAGATCTCGCGCTTGGTTGTGCGGCTAATTCTGTCTTCTTATTGGACGAGGTAATTGGTGTGAAAATTATAGATAAGGAGAAATTTCCATTGCTGTCAGCTTGGATAACAGAGTTCAAGGAAGTTCCGATAATCAAAGAAATCTTGCCCCCTCTTGACAAATACCGTCCAATGCTAGAGGCATATCTTGCATCTGCACAGCCTAAATGAATAGAACTAGCAGCTTGTTAAATTTCTCAAATAATTGAGCTTGGTCTTTTGATTAAGTTTGTTTACTTATATGTATATGTACTTGTGTTATAATAAATGTTACATTTTTCATGTCTTTATCCACTTTGTACTACACAAGAAATTTTGTGGTTATAATCAGTTGTCTTTTTTTTTTTTTCGGGTAAGAATTTTAGTGGCTATCATCTAGTTATCTTTATTGTCGTTTTTATTATTATTATTATTGTTATTATTATTATTATTTAATTACTTACCAAATATTTGTCAATTTCGGTATATTTTATTATATTATAACTTGCATTAAAAAAAGAACTCTATATTATAACTTCAGTTGTTTTTATTTTTAATTACTCATATTAGAAGTCAAATACTTGTTAAAGTAAATTTTATTATATTATAAGTCTCCTAATTAATATTAAAAGTTGCAATAAATCCCGTAGTAAAAAGTTTGTACTTATTTGTAGCAGCTGGTTTTAGCCATTGCAAATATATATTTGCTTCTGATTGTGCAACCGTTATATAACGGCTCCAAATAAACTCAAAAACTTGTATAATTTTTGACCACAACCTTTATTGCCAAATATTCAACTGTAAATAAAATTATATATATATATATATATTTAACTATTTCTATTTCTCTAGTTTTACCTACAAATATACATTATATTGGATTTTATTTTCTTTATATGCTCCACTAATTCAATAAATCATCAACATCAGTTCTTGAAATCTAAATTGTTCAAACAATCAATTCCATGATATCAAATATTATAAAAAGAAGAAGAAGAAGAAGAAGAAGAAATAAAATCTATCAATTAATATCCTGAAATTTCAAGTGTTCAAACAATTAATCATACTATATCAAAATGTAAAAAAAGTCATCGATCACTAAATACGTATTCATTTCTAACTACATTTATGACACCCACATTTACATGATTTAAAGTGAGTCTGAATCAATTGCAGCTCTAAATAAAGCTCGTCTTACTTAAATTTCAGATCATCTATTATACTCGAATACTCTCTATGAACCTTTGCACATATGTCATCACGAGTATTACTCTTCAAAGAACACTTTTTTCATACGTTCATATCCGTGTGTCTGAAGCCCCATCACATCACTAAATATCTTCTCTCAAACTGAATCACTCTGCTGATCATCGGGTATCTGAAAAAGACGTTCATTGAATATAATTAATGTTTGAGTATTCAAAATTTTAAAATGTAATCATAATTATGTCAATATAATTCTTTCATCCTACTTAACACAACATAGAGAAAAAAATAATTATAAACATAACATATATATTTAAAATTTTAAAGTATTAAAAATTGATTACTTTTGTTAAATTTTTTGTCAGATTCTCCTTTATATTTCAAGTATATAAAGTGATCAAGTGATCAAACATTAATTACGTTCATTGAACATAATTAATGTTTGAGTATTCAAAATTTTAAAATGTAAGCATAATTATGTCAATATAATTCTTCCATCGTACTGACAATAGTCTCTATGCTTTCCTCGTCCTGTATTGTTATATCTTTTTTGGTTCAAGTCTTGATACACAAGCCCACTCTACATGTATTCTCTCCTTTCTTTTTCATCTGCACAACATAGAGAAAGAATTATAAACATAGCATATATATATATATATATTTAAAATTTTAATGTATTAAAAAATGATTAATTTTATAAATTTTTTGTCAGATTCTCCTTTATATTTCAAGGATAATTATCATACATTACTTAAAAAAAAATATACTTCATATATGAATATCAATTATCCATCTTCTTAAACTTAAAATCATATTACATTTATCAATAAATGGGTACACACAACGAGTATAGTTGATTTAATGTTGAGTAAAAATAGCATGATGCCTTTTTATGATTTTTACAAAAAAATAACAAAAATCTCTTTCGTACTCGTATAAAGTTACAATAACAAAAGGGTAAAAACTAAAATATACAATCACTTTAAAAACCATAAATATTATAAAAGGATCATAGTAGCCAAATTGTCCAAACAAAAGATTGTGCGCTTAAAGAATCAAGGAAACCATTTTCATAAAAGATTGTTAGGCTGGAAAGAGAATGATATGACAAGGAAAGACCAAATGATGCCATGTATATATTTACCTCTTTTAGCACTTACGTAAACAATTTGCATCCGGTTATATAAAATTGTCTTTGTTTCTTGTGGTTATTTTTATTTATTTCTAGTAATGCCTACATATTATAAGTATTGTTATTGTTCATGAAAATTAAAGTTATTTCTTTTTTTAACAAAAGAAATACAACTTTTTAATTATTAAATTATGTGAAATATGCGAACCTTTACTCACCAATAAGCAACTAGTATTATTCATTGTTCCAGAACAACTTAATAGGGGTAACTGCTAGTGGTGGCTTATCATTAACAAATGGAGTATACCACTCCTTCCATCTATCTTCAAGTGTCCTCTAACGATGAAGTTTATACTCATCTGGCACATCTGCGTTATCGTATAAAGCTTGAAATATTTAGAAAGAAAAGCTTAAAGAAAATAAGTACTTTGATGGAGACTATTGTTAAGGATGAACATCAAAACAAACTGTCAAAGCATGCATCAAACAATGAAGCTGAAAACAGAGCTCATGAAGGGCTGAAGGAAGTTGCCAGTTCAGTTGATAACAAGATTACTAAGTACAAGCTGCCACAATTGATGTTAATAGAAGAAGGTGAAGAAGCTTGATGCATGCTAATCTTGCTGACCTTTCAAGCTCCAAGTGAAGGACAAAGAAGCCTGTAGCTGTTGATCTGTCAAGTGCCAGCTGGGGTGCTATTAAAGTTAGTTAACCAAGCCAGCAGGATTAGTTTCTTCTTCCATAATTTTAGGAACTTAGTTTTAGATATTTATTAGCTAGTGTCGATAAATAGGGAAGTTAATTTTAGAAAGTATAGTAACAGCTGTAAATTTTTAGAATTATGAAGATTCGTTGTATTTTTAAAATAATTTTTTGATTAGAGGAATTTATTTTTTTACATTCCTATTTTTGTAGCTTTCCTATTTTTGCAGCTAGGGTTATCTATATTAACCCGTTATTGTATAGATAAAAAATCAATAAAGAATTTCTTTTTCTCTTAGCATTTTTCGTTCTTTTTTTTTTTCACTTGATATCAGAGCTGTAAGGCTCGATTTTTTAGTTTTTCTTTGGCCTTAATCATCCCTTGTCTTTTTTTTTTCTTCGGCCTTAATCGTCATTTAACTTTTGTTCTTTAATCGACCTTCATTGTCGATATTTTTTTTGAGTTTGGCCATCGCCACTGTTGTCGAAATCGCACCAGATCAGGTTGCCCATCTTCATCGCAGTCGAATTTGTTGCCAGAATCTGTGCCCCAACTACATTTGCTAGAAATGACGTGTAGCTTTTCAAAGGACCTACTATTTAAACCATGTCAGAAATATCTAAAATTAACAACACTACTGCCAGAACTGAAGAAATGACATTGCATCTAGCAGTTGAGGAATTGCAACAGATTCAGTCAGCATACCGATTGAATAAATTACTTAAAGTGGTCACAGCTTGTTCGCACCACTTTAAAAGAAAAATGAAAAGTAAGTCATCTGTTTGGAACGGGACCGAAGAAAAGAGATCTTCGATTTGATGCTTATGACGAGGAATATTCACTTGTTATAGCTTGGCTGTGGAATTCCATAATACTTGAAATCAGTGACACGTATATATTTTTGACAACCGCGAATGATATTTGAAAAATTGTTTGACAAACATACTTAAAGAAAGGTGACTCGACACAAGTATATGAGATAAAAGTTCAAACCAGCTTCGCAGTTTAAGGGAACAAAACTGTTACAGAATATACCAATCTCAAGAATCTATGGCAGGAGCTTGATCACTATAGGTGCTTTGAAACAAAATGTCTAGATGATGCAAATTTTAATGAATTTCATAGAACAACATCGAGTTTATGATTTTTTTGTAAGACTCAATGTTGAATTTGATAAAGTCCGAGTTCAAATTTTTGGTAAGGATAAAGTTCCTTCTCTAAATGAGATGATTTCCATAATTCGATTAGAGGAAAATAGGAAAGGGGTTATGTTGAAACCCCAAAACTTGGAAGGCTCAGTTATGGTGACTAACGAAAGTAGTGAACCAAAGGCAATTTTGGAGCAACCATTAATTCTAGAAAATGGGAAGGCAGAATTGTCGAAAGCTCTGATTTGAGACAACAAAGACAACCTTTGGTGTACCTACTGCAAGAAGTCGAGGCATATTTGAAAGCATTGTTGAAAGCTTTATGGCAGGCCTCCTAGTAAAGATTGAGGAAATAAATGAGGACAACACCAAAGTAATGAGTAAGCACATGTAACTACTTTACAGAATGATGAGCATATAACTCAAGGAGAATTCAACAAGAGTGAAATTGAGAAGTTAAAAACCTTACTAAGAACTCTTGAGAAGCTTTCAGGTACTTGCTCTTTAGCACATTCAGGTAAATTTCCTATTTTCATTGGATTTAATACTTTAGATAGAACCTTTGTCAACTCATGGATCATAGACTCAAAAGCAATTGATTACATGACACATTCATCACATAAATTCAACACATATACCCTTTGTCCTAGTATTAGAAAAATTATCACTGCCGATGATTTACTAATCATTGTAGTAGGAATATGAGATATTAAAATTAATCCATCACTCACATTGAAAAATGTACTTCATGTACCAAAATTGTCTATAAATTTGGTCTCTATAAAAAACTGACTCAAAATATATTCTGCAGTGTGATTTTTTATCCTACCTACTATGTATTTCAAGACCAGACTTTGGGGAAGACGATTAGACGTGCTAAGGAAGGGGACGGACTATACTACCTTGAAACACCAAGTAATATGAGTTTCTCTAAGGGCAAGTCAATTGTGTCATTTCTTTCTGAGTATTATTCATCAAATAAAGAAAAAATTTGGCTTCATCATCGTAGATTCAGACATTCGTCATTCAAAACTCTCAAAATATTATTTCCTAATTTGTTTAAGGGATTAAATATTGAGTTTTTTTGATGTGATGTCTGTGAATTTGCAAAGCACAAGCAAGTACCTTTTTCAATTAGTAATAAAAAAAGTTAAATTTCTTTTTATTTAATCTATAGTGATATTTGGGGTCCCTCTACTATTCCTAATATTTCTGGAGCACGTTGGTTTGTCTCATTCATTGATGATTATAGTAGAGTGTGTTGGATCTGTTTGCTTAAGAATAAGTCTGATGTGAGTTTTGTTATTCCAAATTTTCATGCTATGGTCTAAAATCAATATGGGGTAAAAATTAAAAGGTTTAACTTTGACAATGCTAGAGATTATTTCAATCAGATTTTAATCCCATACTTTCAATAATAAGGGATAATTCATGAGTTATCTTGTGTTAGCACTCCACAATAAAATGAAGTTACCGAGGAAAAAATGGTCATCTACTTGATACAACCTTATCATTTTTGCTTCAAAATAATGTGCTTAAATTTTATTGGAGGGAGACTATTTTAACAGCAATACATTTCATAAACCGTCTGCCTTCTAGAGTCTTAAGTTACAAAAGTCCCATGGAAGTGCTCTTAGAGTCATATCCCAATCTCTAAACTATCAACATTTGATACAAAAAATATTCGGTTGTATGTCCTTCATTCATATTCACAGTCAAAACATAGGAAAGTTGGACCCCAGGGCAATCAAGTGTGTCTTTATAGAGTATTCCTCTACCTAAAAAAGTTATAAATGTTATCATCTACCTTCAAAAAAATTCTTTATCTCTGCAGATGTTACTTTTAATGAGAGTTAGTCATACTTCACCATTCTTTATTTTCAGGGGGAGAATTTAGTGCTACCTTAGCTGCAACACAAATGCATGTATTTTCTCAACAAATAAACAAGTATCCTATGTTGACTAAATCCAATTGTGGTATCTTCAAATCTAAACCCTTGCATACTCAGTCTATGTATAGTATTCCAACAACAGTGAAAAAAGCTTTTCTTAATCACAACTAGGTTGAAGCTATATAGGCAGAATGTAAAGTTTTACAAAATAACAAAGCTTGGATCTTGGTTTTGTATTTCTTTAAGCTCAAAGTTATAGGCAACAAACAAAAATTTTCATCAATTCAACTTATCCAAATCATGTGTGCGAGCTTTCTAAAACTTTATATGAACTTCAACAGGCCTCAAGGGTCTGACATGATAAGCTGAGATGTTTCTTACTATAATGAGGTTTCTATAATTCAAAAGCTGTCACTTCTTTAATCTATAAGAATACTTCAGGTGGTGTCTTATTGGTTTTAGTCTATGTTGATGACATTTTAGTCATTGGCTCTAATCTACACATATAGAAGCATTTATTAACCAAATAAATGCTACTTTTGCCTTGAAAGATCTGCGTAGTTTCAATTATTTTCTTGGCATAAAAGTTCTTATAACACCTGAAAGGCTGCATCTATCTCAAACCAAATACACTAATGATCTGTTGTTAAAAGCCAATATGATTGATTACAAATGATGTGACACTCCAATGCTTTCTAGTCAAAAACTTTTTAAAGATGGTGGTAATGAATTATCTTATTCTTTCTTATATAGAAGTCTTGTGGAGAGCCTATAATACACAACTATAAAAAGACTAGATATATCCTATATTATTAACAAACTTAGCAAGTTCTTATCTTATCCCACCGATGTTCATTGATTGGCTTGTAAAAGGGTCATTTAATCAAATGAGTCTTGTGATTATGGTCTTCAATTCTTCAAAATAGGAAGATATGAACTTAAAGCTTTTTCATATATTGATTGAGGGTGTGATCTAAATGACCAGAGATTTATAGAAGCTTATTGTGCGTGTCTTGAAGATAATTTAATATCTGG
The DNA here is from genome assembly GCA_035584115.1 of Cedrela odorata. Lineage (NCBI taxonomy): Eukaryota > Viridiplantae > Streptophyta > Magnoliopsida > Sapindales > Meliaceae > Cedrela > Cedrela odorata. The sequence continues at coordinate 16,778 of JAXCLQ010007792.1, forward strand.
GTTATCTAAAAAGTAATAGGTAATTGTTCATTCCATCACTGAATCAGAATATCGTATATTGGTTACTGCTTTTGTTGAACTTGCTTGGTTACACTTACTACTGCTTGAAATTCAAATGCTACCTGCCTTAGCTCCTATTTTGTGGTGTGATAACTTTGGTGCAGGTTCACTTGCACAAAATCTAGTATTTTTCTTAAGAATTAAGCATATTGAACTTGATGTTCATTATGTCAGACATCGACCATTGAATAATCTTATGGATATTTGACATGTACCAAGTTTTGAGCAAATAGCCGATGTTCATACAAAACAGTTGTCATATCCTCAACTTAATTACTTCAAAGGCAAGCTAAATATTCTTCCTAGACCATTTAGCTTGAGGGGGGATTTTAAGGATAAGTATCAAAACAAACTGCCAAAGCATACATCAAGCAATGAAGATGAAAACAAAGCTCATGAAGGTCTAAATGAAGTTGCCAGCTCAATTGATAACAAGATTAAGTACAAGCTACCACGATTGATGTTAACAGAAGAAGGTGAAGAAGCTTGATGCATGTTAATTTTGCTAACCTGTCAAGCTTTAAGTGAAGGATAAAGAAGCCTATAGCTACTAATCTACCAAGTGCCAACTGGGGTGCTGTTACAGTTAGTTAACCAAGCTAGCTGGATTAGTTTTTCTTCTGGAATTTTAATAACTTAATTTTAGATAGTTTTAGCTAGTTGTAGAGTTTTCTAATAGGTTGATTGTTTAGTATAAATACAGAGTTGTAGCTTGTTTACATTCATTTAATAAGAAAGCAAAATTTCAAAAAAGTTACTCTACATTTTCTATGTGTTTCTTTGTTTCCAAACACTTAACATTTCTTCATTGTTATAGGACTAGTAGACCTTACTTTAGATTGGCTTGTCTTCTATGCCAATGTTCTTCAGGAGGTAACCAACCTGAAATTAATAAATGAAGATAAATTTCCATTGTTATACGGATGGATGAAAGTGCTTTTGAATTCTCCTTTAATCAAAGGAAGCCGACCGCCTAAGGACAAAACTCATGACCAAGGCCCATGCTTTTTTAGAGATATACTATAAAGCGCTTTCCAAATGATCAAAAGTGCTTTTGTCTTTTTAAAGCCATGTATATTATATACGGTTTAAGAAGCCGTAAAATTTCTTAATGTTGGATTAGTGTTATGTGTAAATTAGTGTGTCTTGTCCAACAATTTTCTTGAAGAAAAAGCCAACTTTGTAAGAAGGGAAAGAACATATTTGCTATGTCTAAAAACTAAAAAATGCAATTACCATATCATAATTAACCCTTTTTTTCCAACTGTTTAGAGTGTAATTTCTTTTAGAGTTATAGCTCTAAGAATGTCAACTAATTCTTTTACATTATATATATTTTTTCAAATCTAACTTTAATAGAATTAAGATAAATTTTAAACATATGCAATTATTAAAAAGTTATTAAAAACATGTTTGAGGTTGAGGTATTATATCTTTAAAATCATGTTGTGGGATAGAAAAAACAAACCTTTCAGTTTTATTTTTAAAATTAAGTAAAAACCAAAAATATCAAATATACAGTAAATCTTGTGTTTTTAAAAGATATACAAAGAAAATATAAGATATTTTGAGTTTACAATTTCTCGTCACATATTCACTATTTCTTTTTTCTTTCTATGTTTCATGATCAACTTTAAAATAAAAGATTTTTAAAGTAAACATTAAAAAATAAACAAAAAAAGTGTTTAAGATTGCTGATGCAGCAAAAATCTTCACATGAACTTTGTGCACCAGCCTCAACTGTCTTCCTTTATCCGTATATCGTCTAACCTGAAACCACAACAAGAATGAAGGGGGTGAAAAGCTGGAGGTCCGACGAAAATCCTCCGATACTTAAGTTAGGGTTTTGCTTGTTGGTTTTTGAGAGAGATAAGCAATGAGACAATGATTATTTTTCAAAGACAGACTATCTGTGTATTCTAGGGTTGTTTTATGCATGCGTATTTGGTTGTCCTTGATTCCATTTTTATAGATGTTGTTTTATATTAAGTATCAAATTTCGTAGAATTTTATGGAATCTGAAAATAATGATCACAGTCGTATTTAAATTTTGAGAATCACAAAAATTCTATTTTATAAGCATCAGCTTTCAAGAATTTACTGGATTTCGAGCCCTTCTTTAAGAATATGTCTACCAAGTCATGGATTTTAATTATAGAATAAACCCTACTTGCAAAATACATTTACTAGGCTAAATATCATTTATAATCTAAAGAGAAATTGAAAAGATAATAAGTTCTTTGCAAATACATAACTGCCGAGAGGTCTCGAAAGTCCTGGTTTGAGATTTCTTCATTCACCTGAGATGAGCTCAGATTGTATTGTATTTTTGATACCTCATTTAAGCTGCTGCTGAGACCTCCATGAGTGAGAGAAGTCTCAGAATTGACACTCGAACCCAAGACCTTTTATTTGATCTTAAGAGGTCTCGATCTTCACTATACTTGAGGTCCTTGTTATACTCTAGATAGTGTCTCTTGGATCGAGCCGGGTCTCATACTCTTCTTTCATCTTTCATGGGACTTTAATTTAGGCTCACAGCCTATTGGACTTTACTTACGTCCCAAACTGTATTCTCAATAAATATAATAAAATATTTTTACTTGACTTTTATATATATATATATATAATTTCTCCAATTCATCTCAAACTAAATCAAGACTATATTTAAGATTAAAAGTATTGTAATTTTAAAATTATAATTTATTATAAAATAAAATCACCCTTAAATAAAAATATATTAGAGTTTGGTCCACTCAAAATTAATATATATAAAATAATAAAACTGGTGTATAATAATCCCGAATGAAACCAAAATCAATTTAGTTTAACTTGCATTCTCTAATTATTATTATTTTTTGTAACTAAAATTTTTTGAATTTAGTTTTGAGTTGAACTTGACCATAACCCAACCCAACCCAACCCAACCCAGCCCGACCCACCCCACCTATAATTCACTAAGGATTTCTACAAAGCATCACTGACATTTAATGCTTGGAAGATAATGTATCGTCTTTTGGAATATGTGGGTTTATATATATATATATATATATATTGTAAAGAAAGAAGAAAGGTAAGTAGTGTTCACCTACCTTTCCCACTTAAGGTAGTGCTCACCTACCCCTCCCACTTACCTCTCCCACCTACCTCTCTCCACTTACTCCTTCACCAACCAAGCCTTTTAGAGGCTATATAAACCCCCCTCCCTCTTATTTGAAATCATTTCAAAACAAATGAGTTTTAAGTGAAGTGAGTTTTAAGTGAGTTTTGAGAGAGCTTGAGAAACAAGCTTGAGCGAAGAGCTTGTAAGAGAATTTTTCAAGGGTGAAAAATTCTTGAGTGTAATTGGGATGTGGGTTGTGAGTTGTAAGTGTTAGTAAACACTTGTGTAATTTTCTTCTTTCAGTAAATCGATCTGCAACAGATCCAAAGACGTAGATAGAGTTGGCCGAATTCCATTATCAAATTTGTGTTTGTTTTATTTCCGATGTTATTTTCGTATTCTTGCTAATCTGACTTATAGGGAAGTCTGCGTTTATTTCCCCAACAATTGGTATCAGAGCGTTTGGTGGCGAATTCTGTCAATTTTCTGTGGTAGTACTATTTATATAAATAGTAAATTTCATGAATAGTAAAATTTTGTCGGCGATACAAATTTATCCATAGTGGTGTCCTAATGCATGGTGGTTCGTATAAATAGTCAGAATCGATCTAAAGGAAGTCATATTCGAGTGGGAGCGATGGCTTCAGACGAAGGAAATGTAAGAATTGAAAAGTTTGATGGTTCGGACTTTGGCTTTTGGAAGATGCAGATCGAAGATTATCTGTATCAGAAAAAGCTTTATCAACCTCTCTTAGAAAATAAGTCAAAGGGTATGAATGAAGAAGACTGGACTCTTCTTGACAGACAAGCCCTCGGAGTTATTCGATTGACGTTACCGCGTAATGTTGCATTTAACATAGCAAAGGAAAAGACCACGACTGATTTTATGGCGGCTTTCTCCAGTATGTATGAGAAGCCATCAGCCTCTAACAAAGTGCACTTGATGAGGCGATTATTCAATTTGCGGATGACGGAAGACGCATCGGTAGCTTAACATCTCAATGAACTCAATACAGTCACAACCCAGTTGAGTTCAGTTGGGATTGAATTTGATGAAGAAGTATGAGCATTGATACTTTTGTCTTCTCTACTAGAAAGTTGGAATGCTACTATCACAAATGTGAGTAGCTCGTCGGAAAGCAATAAGTTGAAATTTGAGGATGTTTGTGATCTGGTTTTCAGTGAAGAGATTCGACGGAGAGAGTCGGGTGAATCGTCAACCTCTTCAGTTTTGCAAACAAAGTCAAGAGGAAAAAATTCAACCAGAGGAAATGGACACAGTAGATCGAACTACTGAGGTAAGGATAGGAGGTCCAAATCCAGAAATCCCAAAGTTCCCAAAACTCGAAGGCTGTCGAGTGTTGGAACTGTGGAAAAATCGGGCACTATAAAAATCAGTGCAAGAGTGCACCAAAGGATCAGGAGGCGAAGACAGAGGCGAATGTCACTTCTACCTCAAGAGGAGATGATGCGTTAATATGCTCTTTGGAGAGCAAGGAAGAGTCTTGGGTGTTAGATTCTAGAGCATCATTCCACGCTACTTCGCAGAAAGAATTCTTCGAGAGGTATGTCCCCGGAAACCTTGGAAATGTATACCTTGGTGATGACCAACCTTGCGGTATTATTGGTAAAGGTGTAGTGAAGATTAAGTTGAACGGGTCTGTTTGGGAGCTAAAGGATGTCAGGCATATTCCCGACTTGAGAAAGAACTTAATCTCAGTAGGGCAATTAGCAAGGGAAGGCTACACTATGACCTTCTATAGTGATGATTGGAAGATTTCAAAGGGCGCAATGACGGTTGTTCGAGGCAAAAAGAGTGGTACTCTTTACATGACAGTAGGAGCACGCTGTTCAATTTCAGTTGCAGCAGGTAATGAAAATCCCAATCTGTGGCACCAGAGATTAGGCCACATGAGTGAGAAAGGAATGAAGATCATGCAATCGAAGGGGAAACTTCCAGGTCTACAATTAGTGGAGATAGACATGTGTGAAGATTGCATATTTGGAAAGCAGAAGAGGGTTAACTTTCAGACAAGTGGTAGAACCCCAAAGAAAGAAAGGTTAGAGCTCGTCCACTCTGATGTTTGGGGACCAACGACCGTTTCATCCATTGGTGGGAAACACTACTTCGTGACTTTCATCGATGATCACTCTCGGAAGGTATGGGTTTACTTTCTAAAGCATAAGTCAGAAGTGTTTGAGGCTTTCAGGAGATGGAAAGCTATGGTTGAAAATGAGACAGGTTTAAAGATTAAAAGACTCAGAACCGACAATGGTGGTAAATATGTAGACATCAGATTCAAGAAGTTTTGTTATAAGCACGGGGTCAGAATGGAGAGAACCGTGCTGGGTACGCCTCAACACAATGGTGTAGCTAAGCGTATGAACCGAACGTTGACAGAAAGAGCCAGAAGCATTCGGACACAGTCAGGTCTACTGAAGCAGTTCTGGGCAGAAGCAGTTAATATAGCAGCTTACTTGATCAACCGAGGCCCATCAGTTCCATTGGAGCATAGAATACCAAAGGAGGTATGGAGCGGAAAAGAGGTAAAATTATCAT